>SNQJ01S0027110.1:62179-81242 GCA_010110895.2 Picea sitchensis | reverse complement strand
ATGACTTGTTGATGAGATATTGCTGATATATGTTGTTGATATGTGCTCACATCTAAATGGTTATAAATGACAACAATGGGTAATGAATAAATGTTGAATGCTAATTGATGAGTTTTTGTGCAAGAGGGAAGTTTTGAGAAAAATAACCCCACACTCATTCACCACCCCTCTAAGTGTGGTAGGTGTATCCAACAATGAACAAGTACTCAGGTCACCACACAATACCATGGATGGGTCACAAGACCTTAGTTTATCATCAAAGAATGAAAACAAGTGCCTTATAATATTATTTCATATTTTGAAGCTCAAGAGCCTTGAAAAAGTCCTCAAACCAACATAACATAACTTTGGCTTTTAAGAGGGATATAGACATCATGATTAGGTTTTGTACATTGAAAATGGGTGTAGAGGCATAAACATGGAAAGTTGGAAACAATGGCCTAAAGCCATAAATAAACCTTCTCAAGCTCAACCACCATCGAAAACACCTAAAAACCATGACACAAGTCCTCTCTAGGTAGTCTTTGAAATCCAAGTTGAATATGGGTGACATTATGAGGTCTTCTTCATCATGGATGGGTCTTAGCTCGTTCATGACCTATGTAACATGTCATTCACCTCAAAGTGGAATTTGGGCACCATGAATAAGTTAGTTTTAATTTGAACCAAGAATGGGTCTCAAGGTCTAACCAAGTTCAAGGGAGGGAAATAAGGGACTTGTTCCCTAAGTGAACATCCTTAGGCTTAAATTCTATTAAAAACAACTACAACCCACACAACTTCTCAAGATATAGTGTTGGACGAGTCTTTGATCCATCACATATGACCCTTGAAGGTTATTTTTGGACTATTTGAGGGATATGAGTACAATAGAAATGGGTCTTGAGGGATTAAAATGTAGGTTAAGGGGGAAATAAGGGTCTTAAGCCCTAACCGAACCTTATTTATCTAAAATTCCATGGTTAGACCAAGAGGAAAAAACTTTGACCTTATTCCCTAAACATCACTTCTTAAGATCAATCACCATGAACAACACCTACAAATTACCATAACACAAGCCCTATCAGCTAAGGGGTTTTTAGCATCAGAGTTGGAATATATGGACTCCATTAGGAGGTTTTTCATTGAGTATATATCATAGTATCTTCACCATGGTTGAGGAAGGAAAACAATTTGTGCCTCAAGATATTTTTGAATATTCTTGAGCTCAAGAGCCTTGATTAATGACTAGTGCTCGAGCCAACACATAAGTCCATTGTATGGGTTGTTTGAAAGCCTATGAGTGTGTTATATGAGTTAATAATTAACAATGATGCATGTTGGAGGTAAGGGGTTACATGGGTTAAGTTATAGAGGATAGTTGTTATGAATTATAAGGGTATAAAGGTTATACAAGTGATGGGTTATATTAGGGTTTATAGAGGTTAGGTGTGAATGAGTTATAATAGTTAGGTGTTAGGTGTCTTAAGGTAATACCTTAATTCATATAACAAAACTTGAGTATAGCCTAATAAATCATCAAGCATAGACATAAATACTAAGCTCGTCACCTACTATGGAAAAATGAGAAGTCTTTTATAAAAAATCCTTTCAATGTTTTTCATTTCCATGTCTCACATTTTTCCTTATATACCTTGTACCATTTATATGTTATATATTCTAATATTTTATTTGGGAACATATGTGGCCATAACATCTCATCACAATGTCCAATTAGATGAGTGCATTCTCTAATATTATTCTAAAAAACAAGTGGTATTTCCCTTATTGATAAGAAATATTTGACATTATTGTTGGCGTAGGGGTAGACCCAGGGTTCAACACTACAACAATGCACTAAAAAACCCCTAACTACCGACCCTTTCAGCAACACCTGCGAAGAAAATGAAGTCTCACCCGAGGTAGAGGTAGGGGTGGTTGCAAGACTCAAGTGTATGCAACCTTAGCTGGGGCATAGATCTGTTATTGTAATACTTAACAGAGCACTTAGCACTGACAATTCATAAATATTTAACCACTATCCATTGCACAGATAAAACAGAGCATCACATCATTCATTCAGATCTGATGTATCTAAGCACTTATCATAGGGAGGTAGATTAGATCTATCATATTCAAGCACTAAGAAAATTCACATAGGTCAGATCTAACATCCATTCCCATCATTAGTACAAAGCATAAACAGATCTATCTATCTATACCATAATACTTAGCAAGTAAAGACATAAACACATCAAGACATTGCACAAAGCAGAGAAACACATCATATACGTGGTTCACCCCCACCCTGGGGCTACGTCCACCAACTCTTCTCCTTTATTATCTTTGTCAAGATTCTTACAGGCACATAACATCCAAATCCTACTTCGCAGAAGACAGGAGATCTGCGCACACTCTGCCAGATCCTCCTTTTTCTAGATAGGGTATAGCACCAAGCCTTCTTACAATTCCTTGCACATAGCTCTGCAAGTCTCACACAATATGCACAGAGCACTTACAATCCTTCAATAACATAGATCTAGCATGTATCCATTCGTCTTAGCACTTAGCCTAATATCATACAGATATTCATATCTTCTTCGCCTCTTACATAGCCTAGACATCTATTTATACATTACAAAATAGGCCTAAAAATGGGTAAACCCATGGGCCGAAATCCCATACCCATTACATAATCCCAAATCCCAAAAAAGGACCCAAAAAGGGGCCGAGATCCCATGATCTCTGCTTCGTTGTGCACTCCTTCTTCGACAGGATGTCGAAGTCCCAAAATAGGTCAAACTTGACCAAGGATCTCTCAAAACTTGGTCAAGGGCCAATAGGCCCCCAACACTCACTTGTGACTCATCCCGAGTCACTCTGATATGGGTAGTTCTGCTTCAAAAGCCTCAAGCTTGGCTCAAGATGATTTGACTTGTTGCTATTCCATGGCCTCTTGTACAACGAATTCTTGGATGACTATCTCGTTCACAGGTCTCTCTAGGCATTGTTCAGCTGCAATGACAACCTACTCCAGTTCTTCTCTTTGGCCTTCTAACTTTGTGAACAATTGGTAGGCCTTATCTTTTACAGGTTGGAGTCTCTGAGTTACTTCCATAACTCTGCTCTGGATAGTGTGGATCTAATTTTGGGTGGTGCATTGCTCTTGGGAGCGCTTCATTCTTTCCACAACTGACAAGGGTTTCAGCTGCGACTGTATCATTTCGGCTCCATACTTCACCTCTTGGAGCTGCGACTCTAGTGCCTTCAGTTATGGATTCTCTGTGAGTTTCTCGTAGGTCTGGGCACTTCGATGAGTAATTTTCTTACATTCCATAGTAAGGGATTTTATTCTCTCAACTGCGCTTCGAGCAATTGCTTCTCTTTGATCCCTTACATCCTGTGGAGTCTCAGGAACTTCATAGAGCTCTAAGTCTGCTATGCGTTGCTGTAATTGTTGGATGGCTTCTACGAGCTGATCTACTTTCCATGTGAATCGATCCTCTGCCTTTATATCTACGACTATCACAGAGCAAAGTTCTTTATTGACCGCTTCTTTCACTTCGATTTTCTTGGCAAGCAACTGTTCTTTTCCTTGCTGCATTTGTGCTTTTTCTTCATCGAAATTTTCTTGGAGAGCAATATTTTCCCGTTCTGCAACTCAACATTGTTTGACAAGTACTCTTTGTACTTGTGTCAAATCCTGGGTGGATTTTTCTGTTTCTTCTTATGCTCATCGGAGGCGAGCTTCGATTGTATCATCTAGTTGGTGGAGTTGGGTTGGCTCATCTCCCAACTCTGGTTCTCTAGACGCAACGGAGACTGCGCGACTGGACTGAAGGGCCTGTTGTACCCCTCGAAGTTCAACTTAAATCCTATCATACATTTCTTCTTGATTGGCCTCTTGTTTGACTGCTATTTCCAGTGAAGCATTGTTCAGGGATGCTATGATGAAGTCAAAATCGTCGGAGGTGAGGACAGTCTGCATCTTGGTCATGGTAGCTTTCGAATTTTTCCGAGAAGAAGGTTTTGGGGGGGAAACCTTACTTTTCTTCGAGGGTTCAACCTGATATTTGGGCGGTGTTACTTAATTGGGCCTATGTTCAACTTCTACCTTGTCACCACCCCCTCAGTCAGGTGACATGGAAGCAGTCTTCCCTGAGGTGTTGCTTAAGTTTTGGACCTCCTCAGTCTTCTTCTGCCCTGGTGTATTATGTTCTTTATGGGTGTCCTTTGGGTTGTCAATATCAGATATCTCTACGGGGTTGGTAGGGATAAGGAGGTCAGCGGACCATTCCTTAGTGATTTCCTCCAGGTGTTATTCTGTAAACTTATAATATGTCTGGAGATTCTCTTTATGTTAATCTACCCGCGTTGTAATGTAGGTGAAGTGTCAATCTGCGCTGAATTTAATCAGGGTTCAGAACCTCTGTAAGGTGTTTGGAGTCATGCAAGGATATAATTCGATGGCTCTCTTAAGCTAGAGGTAGTATGTATGGAACAAAACATTTGACTACCATTGTTTGTTCATATCTGTTTGAAAACCATAGGGTAGCGAACTTCGCAGCAATCGGTTCGAATGATTCTATGTCGGGGAAGGTTTCTCCTTCCAACATCTCCTAGGTAAAAAATGAAATGAGGACTAGGAGCCATATGAAATGAAATTCATAACCTTGATCCTATGCTTCTTGATAGTGTAGCTCCAACTAGTTAACTAGGTACTTCACCCAGTTCATCTGTAAGCCTTCTGCGCCCTTCCCTGCAAGGTCAATGACAAATTCGGTGACCTGCGTAGGTCGATTCTTTCTTACTAAATTCCCATCTATTAGTTGACATGAAAGGCACACTGCACCACTCTGGATGGAAGCTACCTTTTAGCCTATGGTTCCATTCTCAACATCACCATAGGTGTCCTTGATCTTCTGTGCTAGTGTGCGATCTGCAGTTTTTCCTAGATAAAAGTCTTGCGGGTAGGGTCCTTGCATACTCAAGCCTGTAATCCTATGGATTAGTGTTGGGTAAAATGTAATGCAACAGTCTAGACATAAGTAGCCTCCATGGTAACACGACAGTAGCAACTTGAAATAGGCGTTGACTTCCTGGTGTCTTCCGAAGTGTGGGATCTTCATGACATTTAGCAGGGTGGATTGCGTGAGGTTCATTGTCCACGACTGGGGGATGATATTTGAATTCTTTCCTTTAGGTCTGGTTAGGTACTTGTATGGGTCGAGCATGCCATAGATCTTGTGATCTCCGAGATTGAAGTCACTGAACTTTAGTGTTGCAATCTTGTCCTGGTCCGTTCGAACTGCGCGTATCCCCTTCGGGAGGTACGCAATAACTATTGTGTATTCGAAATATCGTGGAACACTATCATGGTTCACCATTCCAGCCAGAGGCGGGATGTAATCAGGCAATATGGTTGGAATCAATTTTGCATTCACGAGGTTGTCTTTATGCTTGGTTCTCTTTTCTGTTGATGGTCGGGATGGTCTAGCTCCACGAGCAGTCAATGGAGAGGCTTGCACCATTCTTGTCGATGAATCTTGTACACCTGCAGACATAGACATGAATCTTTCATTCATGAGGTCGATCAAAACTTCTTTGACAACTATCTCTACAGCATTGAAGTCAGCCGACATACACACTCGAGGTTGAAAATCTTGGTTTCGGGGAGTAACTTAGACACTGTAATGGGATAGAGGGAAAGAGAATGATAATCATGGTGTAAAATCAATGAGTCTATGGGCTCAAATTCACGGTTAGAAAAAATCTTCTCGGGGCATGGCGCAATGGGGTAAATAGATAACTTGGAAACAGATCTCTTGCAACGGGCGACAATGGGCGAGAAGCCTTCATTAACTCTATTATATCCATTACGGCGTGGTCCAATGGTCTAGTGGTGAACCATAAATGCCTTTCTACCCATTCGGAGGGTTGGTCGAATGGTTATATTGGTCCCAACGGCTATATTGCTTCGCCATGGCGAAGTGCCATGTGACGTTGTTCTGTTATCCAGACGAAGTTCCAATTTTGCAAATTTTCTGTCTGCGAGGTTCCTTCCGGGACCTTCTATAACTTATCAATCTTAGCTCTCTTCTTACTTATCTTTCTATCCTTCTTTCCAATGAGCTTTGTCTCGATATGCCTTTTTCCATTCTGATTCTTATCTTATTGTGGCATAGTTACTTCGCGCTATTGATATTCTTTCCTAAGATTCAAGGGTGATACTTCTTCTTTATTTGGAATAGGTACTTCAATCTTATGTGGGTTTCCTAGTGTTCTTTCAACTTCGACATTCGAGTCTTTGGTGTTAAATAACTTCGATCTGTTCTTCTGTTCTTCAATCAAGTGTGTGATCCTTCTAGTCATGAAATCTTTTAACTCTTGCTTCTTCTACTCTAAAATTTCTTCTTCTTCTTTCCTTATGGCCTGATCTTTTTCAATCCAAGGCTTTCCTAGTAACATGGTAAATAGGGCGCTATTCTCAATAAATTTAATAATATAAAAATCTTCCTCTGTTGAATTTCCATTGGCATTCATAGATATCTTGGTGAGCTTTCCACATAGGTTTATCAACTTTCCTCTAAATAGTCATACTCCTCCAATGAAGGAGTCATAGAAGGCTTCCCTAAAAGTTCCTAAGTTCTTTCAGTCATGATATTCACCTGTGTTTCCTCATCTAGAACACAGTCAACGTCAAAATCTCTTATTCTTTCTTCAAGACATTCTTTTTCTTTGAATATATCTGATAAGATGACATGCCGGTGATCATTCATGGTTTCTTTTATATGTAGCAATAATTTCTCTGATTCTTTCTGGGGTTCATCCATTTTTGGATCTTCCTTAGGGTTTTCTTGCCTCATGTTCATTCCCTCAATCTTAGCAATCATTTTAGGGAAATCCAATACTTCATGATCCATAGCTTTGCAACAAAGACAACTAGGTATTCTCCCAGGGCATTCATTAGCAAGATGTCTCAATTTTCTACAGCTGTAATAGAGGATTAATCCTCTCTTTCTTTTAAATGATTCTCGACTCTTTCTATACTGCATGCTAGAATCATACTAGCTAACCTACAAACATTTATTTCTAGGATCCTGCATCCATTTTTTAGTCCAAACATTCTTTCTATGCATAGGTATAATATATCTGTCACTATTCTTATCAGATCTATGCATATCAAACCTTCTTTCATCTATTAGTGCCCTAGTTTTCAAGCTAAGACAAAATCTATCAAACATACCTAGATCCATACTTTTGAAACAAAAATTTCCACTAATCTTACTTCTACAAAGCACAAAGCCTTCAGATCTAGAACTTTTCACTATTCTTACCTTTATCAGAGAACAAAGCTTGCAGATCTTATCTCTTTTCTTCAGATCTGACCTCTTTTCTTCAGATCTGACCTCTTTCTTTAGCACAGAGATTTATAAATCAAGTAGAGTACTACGCACTAGAGAGACAGATCTATGCACAGAGATTTCACTGTTTCAGGTCAGATTTTTGCACAAAGCTTCTTCTTCTTAAGTTGCCAGCAATCACAGTTTCGGTCTCGACAACAAAACCATTTGTTGGCACAAAGGCAGACCCAGGGTTCAACGCTACAACAACACACCAAAAAAACCCTAACTATCGACCCTTTCGGCAACACCTACGAAGCAGATGAAGTCTCACTTGAGGTAGAGGCAGGGGTGGTTGCAGGACTCATGAGTCTGCAACCTTAACTGGGACACAGATCTATGATTGTAATACTTAACAGAGCACATAACACCGACAATTCATCAATATTTAACCACTATATATTGTGCAAATAAAATAGAGCATCACATCATTCATTCAGATCTGATGTATCTAAGCACTTATCATAGAGAGGTAGATTAGATCTAGCAGATTCAAACACTAAGCACATTCACATAGGTCATATCTAACATCCATACCCATCATTAGCACAAAGCATAAACAGATCTATCTATCTATACCATAATACTTAGAAATTAAAGACAAAAACACATCAAGACATTGCATAAAGCAGAGAAACACAACATATATGTGGTTCACCCCCACCCTGGGGCTACGCCCACCAAATCTTCTTCTTTATTATCTTTGTCAAGCTTCTTACAGGAACATAGCATCCAAATCCTACTCTGCAGAAGACAAGAGATCTGTGCACACTCTGCCAGATCCTCCTTTTTCTAGCTAGTGTACAACACCAAGCCTTCTTACAATTCCTTGCACATAGCTCTGCAAGTCTCACACAGTATGCACAAAGCACTTACAATCCTTCAATCACATAGATCTAGCACTTAGCCATTCGTCTTAGCACTTAGCCCAATATCATACAAATATGCATATCTTCTCCGCCTCTTACATAGCCTAGACATCTATTTATACATTACAAAATAGGCCTAAACATGGGTAAACCCATGGGGCGACATCCCATACCTGTTACATAATCCCAAATCCCAAAAAAGGACCCAAAAAGGGGTCGATATCCTGCGATCTCTGCTTCATCATGCGCTCCTTCTTCAAAAGGCCGTCGAAGTCCCAAAATAGGTCAAACTTGACCAAGGATCTCTCAAAACTTGGTCAAGTGACAACAATTATCCTTGGGGATAGCTTCAATACTTCAACATACTCTCTCTCTAGAGTCATAGATTTCCATCCACTATTCATAGAGGTTGTTGGAACACATATATATTTATAAAAAATTAGACTTTAATATATTTCAATCTCGTTCAAATAAAAGAAATGCGCGCTTGAGTCTCACCGTTGATGAAATCTTTCACCTAATCGAACGATCCTAAACTCTCAAAAGTTGTGGAGCCACCTACTCAGTAAAGAGTCAAATCACTAACAGTTGTTGTCAAAATGTTGGGTTTCAGAGTTTTGCGATACAGATAGTTCAACATGTAGTAACTCCAAAATTCCGATATCCGAAATCACAAAATTGTCTTAATCATTTAAACCAGATTAATTAAGGATTAAAAAATGATTAACAATTAATTAATCATATTGTGATTTCGCATTTCAGGGATCCTGCCTCAAGAAATTATCAAAGTCCCGATGTCCGAAATCGTGAAACTATCTTAGGTTAATCACGATTATTTAAAAAGGTTAAACATGATTAAAGTTAACTAATCGCATTGTGATTTCACGTTTCGGAAGTCATACCTTGAAACATTATAGGATATCCCGATATCCGAAACTACAAATTTACTTAACGATAAGTGTGGTTAAATGATACATTAATGATGATTATCCCATAATTAATCCTTCGCTGAATAAGGACTCAAATAAATTCAAATTTCATTTGTGCTTTTCCCTAAAATTTAATGACATTAATAATCGATTTACGACAATCATTCCAAATGAGATCTTAGACCACCACCTAAATCTTATTCATTAAGGGAAGTAAATGCTTTGTCAGTAGAAGTATTGGTAAATCAATATAATTAAAGGAAAATGATATTGAATTTCGAATTTCATTGTGCATTTTTACTGAGCAGTAAGTTTTCAAGGTAATTAACTTTGTGCATTTCCTATGACATATAGCAAATCTCTAAGGCTTGATACCATGGCTCCTCGAAAAGCAACTAAAGCGCCTGGTGAAGGATCGATCCAGAACACAGATATCCTTTTTGACACTTCGACCAGAAGCATAGACGATGTTAAATGTTGGACGCAAGTATTCAATATTCTACAGTATGAATTGGTCAATTTCCCGGATGACTCGGGTGATGGTGAGACAGAGTCCCTAGCTACCAAATACAAAATTGTTTCCCAATCCGAGATACATATGATAGCGACGAGGCCTAGACTCTGCCTTACAATGATATGATCAGTTGGGCGCTAGAGAATGTTGATATCTCGACCAGGATCATCTTCAATTCACAAAAGGTCACAGTTGGGTCTTTTTGGCCAGAACATCTATAAGTGATGTGAAAATTGTCTACAACACCAAATTTCATTTACAATGTCAGTTTCCTAGTAGACTTTGAAAAGAAGGAATGTGCCCAATATGGAAAAAACCTTCCTGATTTAATTAAGGACTGGTACTCTCGCCCTGAGAAGTTCATAGCTGATTCCCATGGCATATACACAGTTTCTGCACTAGAACCTCACATAATGTACATAGCAATGATGATGTGTAGACTCTACAGGAAAGAAAACACAACCCATTTATTTTTACCTTGGGTGCCTATTATGCACACAGTAGCAGAGGGATATTCTTTTGATTGGGCCAAGATCTTGTTAAACATTTTGGTTCAAGAGATTACAAGATATCAGTCACTAAAATCCAAGGGGAAACCGACCCAATTTTTCATGTCGGCCTATATCATGGACATCGTTTTTTTTATGACACATTTTCCCCTAATGGGCTGGAGTTGGACCCCAACTAGTGCTGAACCCATACATATTTATCATTCGATACTTTGGGAGGAAAAGGTGAAATAATTTTTCTATAAAATCTGCAACTGGGTGGTGGTGCTGATGCATACCGCTATATATGGCTACCCACCTCACAAGATTTCCGACAAAATTGTGACAAATCTGGGCAAGATAATAGACTGGTACATTGAAGAGCATTTATCCTATATTAGGGTTTTCAGTTGTTCAGTTCCTCCACATGATCTGCCTCATTTTTTACCAGATCGATTGGTGTGTCACGAAGTTGCACATCAAACTATGCATGGGGGAATTAACAAGGAGCTAAAATAAGTAAAAAAGAAGGTATGGCCCATTTTTCCCATGCAAATTGGTATGTTTTATTTGCTAGAATTCGTCCATTCAAAAGTAGAAGCCACGGCCTTGGAAGAAATCAAGTTGGTCAATATCAAATTTAAGAAGCACGATCCGCAAAATGTCATAGGTAATCACATGGCCCTTTGCAACTTGAAAATATATGAACATGAATATTCTCCTCAAGACGAAATATTCTGAGGAGCAAGGTCCTATCATGAGGTCTTGAACCGAGTTCAAGCACTGGTGCTAGATAAATTAGCTGAGTTTGATAACTTCCAGAAGCATCGGAGAAATATCCTGCCCAAAGTATTGCAAGGAGAAACCCTGACGCCTCCATCCACATAACAAGCAGAGACCCAAGGGTTAGAAACAAGGAGATCTAGTGGACAAGATGCTCGAGAAAATTTGGAGGAAACTGAGGCCTTGATAAAGAATGCAGAAGAAAAGCCACAGTCCACCCAAGGTAAACCAACAACTGACACAACCGGGAAGCAACCATCCACAGAGATAGGCAGTCCTATCCAATCTGTCACACCTTTACAGTTCAGTAGAGGGAATCTGGTGGCCAAAGTTGTATTCATAGGAGACCTTACACCTATCTCAACATAAGAGATACCTCCTTCATAATTTTTCTTCAATAAGAAAAGAAGGGAGGTAGTAAGAAGAGAAACACAACAAAGGGATGGTGCGACTATCAAGAAGCACAAGATGCTATTAGATGGGTAGGCCCTAGGAGTAGAATACTTCACTACAGAGGTCGCAGAGTCGCTGGGATATTTTGCGACAAAAAGTTAGTTTTCAGTGAGCAAACTGAAAGAGAAGTTGAAGCAGAAAGATATGTTGATAATCCAATTGAAAAATCAAGTGAAAACGGTGGAAAATAATGTCAGGAGTGAGATCGACAAGGAAATCCAGCAACTCAAATCCACTCTTGATGAGATGCAGAAAAAGTCACAGACACACAATGCATTAGTCAGATAGATGCAAGCAAAGGTAAGATTAACTGAAAAAATAGTAGTGGATATATCATCTTTCCAAACCCAAACTCTAGAGGTACATGAGGAACTGGAATCAGCACAACAAAGCCTTTTAAATAAGGTGGAATCTATCCAAAACCATTTTCAGGTGGTAAATCAATCCTTAGATAACATTTGTTTAAAGGAGAGAGAGGCTATTGCCGCTCAGACCAATTTCCAATAAGTAGTTGTGTCGTCGGCAAGAGAAGGGGTATCTATGGTTTCTAGGTTGTCTGTTTCGGAGAAAATCAGAGGCAATATAACATTGAATATCTGGGAAACTAACATAGATGAAAGTAAAAGAATGACTAAAGAAGTGAAGGAGGCTTGTGAAGAAGATTTTCATTCACTCGACAAAGAGTCATTAGGCCTCGGAAAATATAGTATATCTGAAGTATTAGGGCAAGTTGATATAGCGAAGCATCAACTTAACATTAAGACAAACATGGAAGAGGCTCAACCCGAAATATTACAATTAAAGAAGATTGATATTACTCGAATAAATAGATGGCTAGTGAAGCCCAGTTTGTAGCTACAATATATAGCTCCAGAAGATAGGAGAATGGAAAATAGATTGCCTCAATTAGAAAAAAAATTATATGCCTTTGAGGCAAATGACTTAATAGAACCCTCTAGGCTGGTGGTACAATTTGTGAGAAAATGTGTTAAATGTATCGATCAAGGAAAAGGCAGCACCTCCGAGAACCAATGAGGTAATATATACACATCATCTGTACAGATCATGATTAGAGAATATTTGTTTCTGAGCTAGACAACAAGAAATAAAAATGCCTCTGCCAGCATGGCAAAGCATTTCAGATTTCACATTTTTTAACCTTTACTATTCTAGAAATAAGGAGAATTCCAACCATTTAGGGTTGGGAACCTTTTGTATAAATACATATTTAGAAGAATGAACAAATGATGTTTCTTGTCATATTGTAACTAAGAAAACTCATCCTTTATGAGTATTAATACAAGCGCAGACGTGGATTCCAAATTTTGTGTAGTTTGAGTTATGTGCTCTTCTTGTATTTTACATTTCCAGTGTTATTTATGTTACTCCTTGACAAGTGAATTATTGCAATTTAGTATAACACCTATTGTAATCATATTTCATTTAGTTATTTGATAAGCAAGTAGTTTTTCCTCTGTATTTTCTATCAACAAATATAAGATCTGCAAGATACTTGGATCATTATATCATATATCCTTTTAGGGGTGCATTCCACTCTTTCTTCTACTATAAACAAGGTAAGGTTCTTATTTCATTGATGCCTTAGTTTGTTTAATAGTTTTGTAATTTTCTCCATCATCATTAAATTTGATTAATTGACTCAAACGACGAAACATAGCCTCTATTCTGTTCAACTATTAATTTCATTTGAGGATTTAAATTCTTACATAACTAACGAAAGAAAAAACACTCTGAAAACAAATAATTCTTTAAATTCCTGATGTCTGACATTATGCTTTGATCCTTAAGTTTAATATTAGGAACAACATCTTTTTGGCGCCGTTGCTGGGGACGGAGAAACAAAGTTATTTTTCCCTGGGAGAATGACATGGTAAGTTTCTCTCTTTGATAGTGAACAAAGATTGAATACAATATTAAGGCTAATTTTAATTTTCACTTGGCAGCTGCACCACTAATAAGTTGGCTTTCAGTCGAAGGAATACCAGAAAAAACCCCGACAATAAGCAAACCACACCTGTATCTGACCCTGATTTTTTTTTAAAACCAAGTGGATACCTCAAGCAGATCATGACATCCACAAGTAAGGTTTACCAACCCAAACCCACACATTTTAATGCTAAGGTCCCACCTGAACAGTTAACTATACAATAAGGTTCCACCCAAATCCATTTATGAGAAACATTGGCTGATAGAATTGAAGCCGAAATCATAAACCCTGAGTTGGTTTTACCTGAGATAAAGACCGAAACTGATTCAATTGCCTCCTTTACTAATAAAGGAAAGAGACCCATCTCAATACCTGTTTTGATTGATATTCCATCAGTCCCCGAAATAAAGTTTCCATCTTCTCGAAGTTTCGAATAATATATATTACACTCTAATTCGACTCCTGTTGGATCCCCCATTTATATATCCTACAAGTTTGAAGAACCTAGTCCTCATCTCTCTTTTCCCCCCTTTTTCGATTTTTTGTATCCTGACGATCAGTTCCCAGAACCCCTTTCTCTTCATCCCAAAGTAGTCGAAAGGTCACTACACATCTTTGAAAATCCTCTCTACAATCTCCAAGTTTCATCCCCTAGATTATCAATGGTTGTTGTTGTATCATTTTCGTCACCTAAATGAGCAAAAGAAGGACACTTACAAGTCCAGTTGGGTTAGCTAGACAAGACAAAAATGAGTTCAAGAGTTAGAAACATCAAGCACAATAAGACAATAAACAACTAATATACTAACAATTAAAGAAACTAAACTAATGTGCATAAGGGAAATAAAACAAAAGAAAGACCGATATTCATGCCACCAATGGATAGATTGTATTAGTGGGAAAACACCAAAGATAAAGGGAGACTTATGGGTCCCCTCTTCCTCTAAGGGAGGGCTCTTGAACCCCCATTGATTGAGTTCTTCTTACAAATAACAAACTAAAAGGAAATGGTGAAGAAATCCAAAGCTCATTCACTCAAGAGGTGATGTGAATGGCTCAATGAAATGATGCTTATATGGTCCATTGAGGAAAGAGGTTCCTTGCAGGAGAATAGAGGCAACATAACAATACAAATAGATTATTGGAAATATAGTGCACCCATGGCCTCTTTTTATAGAAAATATTTGAGGCATTATCCAACCGGTCTTTAGTGTGAACAAGGAGCCCTTTAGGTCACCTCTAGGTCTTTGACCAACCCCCCACTCAGATTCAGCTCGGATTTGGGGGTCAAATTGACTTGGGAGATGAACCAGAAGTGGGTGGGAGGCCGACCAGAATAAAAAATGCGTCATTCTGAAGTGTGCATGGATTTTTTATTCCACAGTCACGCATCGGGCACATGTGCTATTTTCCGACATTTTTGACTGGTGCACGTGTGCGCGCTTCCGTTGCATTCTGAGTGCAAGATAATTTTATAACCAGTTGTATAGTTTTGTGACTTTTGGAAATTCATTTTTTAGGCCATTGATGAACTAATATGTGTTTGGATATGTTGTATTCCTGTAACCATTTGTAGACAAAAGTTCAGTGATAACAGATTCCCCCTGATGTATGAGGGTAGGAGCATATGTATAACCGAAAATGCATCAATGTTTCTTCTACTGAGAGTAACTTTGTAAGAAAGAGTGTTGATGGGAGTTGTAAGAGAGACCCATTGGAGGGAGAGGGAAAAATATGGGACCCAAACCTTTCACAAGGTGTTGGAAAAATAAAACTATGTACAAACGAGGTGGGCATGCCCCATGCTCATGTCATGTAACTCAAAAAATGTATAAGACAATAACTAAAACTGTGTGTTGGTGTAGATGACTGCAATGCCCTCTGGGGCATGTTGATAATGGCAGAGGACAATTCTGATGGTGAACAAACTCTGAAAAGAGGCAATGACACCTATAAGAAGTGTCGATAATTCACGGGTCATTGATAGCCCAACAAATTTCAGAGGTCTTCAACAAATATAAAAATAACTGCAATAGTCGCAAAGTAAGACCCACCATAACATGAGATAGTGTTGGATTCAAATTCTATGGGGGTAAATGACAACATAGAGAAATGATGTTTCTCCATGTGTCATCTGAGACTCCTCATTATAAAGTGAATGAGAGTCAAGATATTGTCGCGCTTCTGGAAACTGTGTTGATGTCGACAAAAAGGGAGACGTGACTCCAAGAAGCAAAGGGATTCATGAAATCCACTGGATGAGATCAGGAACTGATGAGGTACATGGACGAAGTCAATATGTGGTGAGACTCAATACTACCCTTGGTTGGGGATATATGTGAAGTATGAGTGGCAACAACCATGAAACTGAATCTAGTGTCAGGGGGACGACTAGACTTGGGTTAAATTGTGCCAGAGGCATGACAAAGTGGAAAAACTTAGAGATCAGAGGTATATCAAATATGGGATACTCAGGGTTTATGGAGGATGTCAACAAGGATAGGAGGTAAAAAATTCCCCAACCAAGGGTGATGGGGGTTGCTTTGCCAAAAAAGGAAGGTCACTAAAGGCGACAACAAAAAGCTATGTAAATGCTAGGAACAAAAGGCTTTTTACAATTACCAAATGAATAAAGAATAATTTGGGATAAGTGTGCAGATACAGAAACAGGTGCCCCAATGAAAGATGGTTTGTCCAGTGAGGGCACAAGTTGTGTGGAGAATTGGTGGAGGGTGGGGACCCCATAGGTGAGTTTATGTATGAGGTAAATGAATGGTGTGGCAGTTGCAGATGGGCAAACTTATTGTGGAGGAAATGGAAAGTTCACGATACTGTGGTGGTGCAGTCAAAGTGAAACCATGATGAGATATCTTGGGAGTCCATTGGGAAAGCTAGCAAAAATGAGGAGAAGGAGTATATGGTTGATTCTCGAACATGCGTAAGACTACTGGGACTCCCAACCCTAAGGCATGAAAACAACATGAGTGTTAGAGTGACAAAGGGGACTATAATTGGGACAACCCATGTAGGAGAGAGTGCTACCAGTTGATAGTACTGAAATGCAGCGAAGGTGTGAGTACTGCAGAGACGGATGGGAGAAATCCTAGAGGAAAATGTCGGAGGGTGTGACTGGGAGATGCAATTGATATTCAGAGGGAATGATTACATGCCAGTGTCGATCATATACTTGAAGGGGATATGTTGATGCATGATGACCAAGTACCTGCACACATAAAAACCAAATACCTAATGTGAACAATATCTGAAGATAAAGAACATATAACAATTATTCAAGAATTGTGAATATAAGCATGCATACCTCGGCAGGATGTGATAAAAATGCATCCTTCGATGTCGAGGATGGATGGTGACCCAGGGGATGTGACTGTGTAGGGGGCGGGATATTGATCCCGTGGCTGAAGATGGATCGGAAAACGAATGACCGGAGCTCCTATAATTGATCTCGAAAGTTTGGAAAATGGGACTATATATAGTTGTGGGGCCACAATTGCACCTCATTTTTACCTATTGTTCTAGTGAGTTTACAAGAGGTTTCAGAGGAGATTTGGAGATTCCAGGAGATCGAGCCAACCGATTCAGGATTAGCGAGTTCCAGGTTAGTGATCGTATCCTCCTGCATAATAATTAGGATTTCTTTTTTGGGTAGGGCCGTACGGATGGTCATACGGAGGGAATTTGTGAGTGTGGGCCCCCCCAGTGTGCGGGCGATCGAAGGATTCATGCGCATGAGTGCGCGGATATAAATGGGACATCTGTGCACAGAGGTTCCCGAAGGGGGGAAAAAGTGCACATTGGATGCACGTCTGTTCAAAGCACAGTTGTGCATTTGTGCCCGGCTATGTGCCTGACAGTTGTGCATGTGTGTGCAACTGTGTAGTAGACAGACGCACTTGAATGTGTGCTTGTGTGTGTGACAAGGGTGCATGCATGTGCCCCTGTATTTCCGAAAGTTGCGCATGAGTGCACAACTTTGGGATGAATAGCCATGCATATGTGGGTGCATGTGGGGAAAACAACCGCGCACATGAGGCAAAGATGAGGGGTGTAAAAACTGATCTTTTTGAGATTTTTGGTACATTTATGGATTGTGATGGTTGATCAATTACTGTATATGTGGATGCAGGTGACTAGTTGACGATGCTAGTCCACTAGAGGGAGAGAGACTGGGCATGCCTGAGAGAGGTGGTGAGAGATGAGGAGTCGAGTGTATGGGGACCTTTGGCAGCCTATGGGTTGCTAAAGTTCTTCGACTGTTCAGTGGTGCTTGAACAGGAGTATCTACTACAGTTCCTAATCTCGATGTGGAGCCCTGATCTGTAGTTCTTCATTGTGTGAGGTGAGAAACTTGCATTCTCTGTGACAGAGGATGTGTATTTTTTGACTGGGCTCGCTTTTGGAGGAATCTCGCTACCTGCTGAGCCTGTGTTACCTAGGGATGGACAGTTGGCTGACCTAGCCCAAACATATTGTTTTGGAGAGGACTTCATGTTGGGATCGGTGGTAAGGATTGGGGCGATGGATTCCCTTGTACATCTTTGCATGGAAGTGATGATTGTGAGGGTTTATGGCTCTTTATCTACTCAACGGATCAGTGGTGGTCAGCTGAGGATCATTCAAAGGGCCTTGAGTGGTGAGAATTTTTCCTAGGGTTTGATGGTACATTCCAAGATGGTGGGGCAACTCAATAGGTGTCGATCTGCTGACTAAGGGGAGTTCTCCTTTGGTTCCATCTTTGTAGCTTAGTTTTTGGAGAGGGTTCCCATGTTGTGCCCTAGATTTTTTTTAGACGCACCGAGTGCGTGAGAGACGCGATTGAGGTGGTGGGCAACTATCTTGGTTCGGCATGGGGGTGGAAAGGGTGGTCATTACTTTACAACCAAGCTTGCACGAGTGTGGCGTCAGATGCCACAGATCATACTCCAGTTCCAATATAGTGGGGTGGATTTCTGGGAGGACCCAGAGATGGTGCTACCCCCTGGAGAGGTGTTCGACCGTAGAGGTATGTTGATGTATGTGATGTTTTTTTTTTATATAGTATAGAATATTTTTTATGTATGGATGGATGCTAATGCTATCATTTGGTTGTTGTGTGTACAGATGTGGGGCCTCGTGGATGAGAGATAGAGTTGGTCAGAGTGCCAGTGCATCAGGGGCCTATGAGACCACCGCAGGGAGAGCTGCGGGCAGGGGAGAGACGGCGGCAGGATGAGGTTGGTGCGAGGTCGGTCGATGATGAGAGAGGAGGCAGGAGACGCTGATTTTATGACCCTGGTGTACGGCCTTCACATGCTCCTCCGACGGGGGCTACTGGAGAGTTCGAGGATTTTCGTCGCCGATTGGAGGCAGTACTACAAGGAGTTCCTAAGGGCATGTGGACGCGGATCCGGGATGAGGGAGACTTGGAGAAATTTGTGGGCCTTCCGACGGAGTTACGGACCTTGAGCCACAAAGTAGCTGTAGCGAGGGTGGTTTCCCCCAGGACCTGAGGGACCCCTAGCTAGTGGGGCACCTCCTCTAGAGAGAGGACTAGGTGGTGGAGCCCTAGAGGTGCCATGAGTGCCTTGAGTATATGTATTGTTGTATTTATAGAGTCTTGCGATCCCATTTTGTATAGGGTGATGTGACACCGATTTTGTACTTATAGGGGTGAGGTGGTTCACCTGCCTACGGATGTTG
>SNQJ01S0027110.1:43153-57427 GCA_010110895.2 Picea sitchensis | reverse complement strand
GCAACTCAACATTACACTTTAGTTCTAACATAGAACTAGACTCAAGACTTTAGTTACAACTCTTGACAAGGCAATTCAAAATTATCTTCATGGTGGATAAAGTTTACACATGCCAATGCACTAGATCAATACAATCACATCATTTGAAATATTAGGAATATCGTTTATTTCTAGCTCATAGAAATTTTATATTCAACCTGATTTTTGCTAGATGCCTTAACTTTTGCTCATGGCTCACAAGGTTTGACTAGGATCATAAAGGTTGTATGTTCCCCTTGACCTTTGAACTAATCTATCTATGCTCACAGAGGTTGTACTTTCCCCCTGACTTTTGCACTAGACTATCTATGCTCACAAAGGTTGTACATTCCCCCTAACTTTTTCATTAGACTCGCATAGAATCTCATTTGACCTAAATTTTGGTTTGACTCACAGAGGTTGTACGTTTCCCCTAGATTTTGTAAATACCTCACAAGACTGGTTGATTCTCCAAATCTCCCTGGCTAGCCTCAGGGTGGCCCATATGGCCTCTCATTGGAGAATGACTGTCGATGCTGCCAAATTTAACAGGGACATCGATTGGTGGGGTGTCAATATTTCTCACATAGTGCGCAAGGAAGTTGAACTTGGGGGGGAAGTGGAGCAGTGGACTCTCTCTTCTTCCTTCTGCCCCTAGTTGTAGCGGTGGTTCTTACAAGTGGGGGTGAGGGTGGTGCAGTGGGAGTGAGGACTGGTATTTTCATTAGCATGCCTTCAGTTTGGGGAGGAAGGGATGGTTGAGGAACCAACTCAGGTGGGTGCAGATACCAAACTGGGATGGAAAACACCATGTTAGGTAGAGTATGTGTGGCGGCTACCTGGAAATCTTGTATGCCCGGTGGGGGTTAGAAGAAGGGGATTTAAGTAATGGATTGGGAGACTGTCTCCCAAACTGAGATGTGACCCTAGGGGGAGGGATATCAGGAACAGGTGGTGATGGAGAGTTCTCAGGGGATTCCTAAGGGAGGGGCTCTACGACTAGTGGGACATTAGGAGGTGAAGAAGCCTCAGTAGGAGGGATGGTGTCTCCAGTGTTAGTTCTGTTGGAATAGATTACACATACTTGAGTTGAGGGATGGATAAGTGGGGGTGCTCCGTGGTATGTCCCTAGTAAGGATGGATATTTGAAGATGTCGAGGCCCATCTCAACGAGTGGGTAGACATCGGGATTAGTGTGGACAAAAGGTAAAATGTTATCGATGTTGGAGAAATGGTTAGGCTCGTAATGTGAAACATGATCGATGGTGATGATCTTCCTGTTGTGGGGGAACATCATCGTTCGAAATACATAAGAGGATACTGCCTTCATAGCGTACATGTAGCTACGAACGAAAAAGATATTGTAATCGAGTGGGGCGTCGATAAACTCAATGTCGATAAGGATAGTATTTCCCCCGAGTTCAATGGGGACATTTGGAAACATCCCTTCTGGAGAGGATGGTCGTCCATCATAACCTCTCAGAGTGATGGCGGATGGTATGAGATCAGGGGAGCTAAGTTTCTGCCATATGGTTTTGGACATGATGCATGTCAATGCACCTTCATCAATGATGCAACGATGAACTGTGATGTTCCATATTTTAACCGGTATTTGGAAAGCTACCAGAGTGAGGAGATGGAGTTCTCCACTATTAAGATCAAAGGTGATGAGTCAAGTATCAGCAGGGTCGACTGCCCCCATGGCGGAAAGTAATGACTTCCGTTGAGTAGGACAGGTTTGAAGGACTTCTAAAACTGACATGGCAGCAGGAGATTGTGCAAAGTCATCGACCAGACTATAATTGTGTGTTTCCCTAGCCTGAGGGTTGTTGACATTTCGTCATAATGGGATGTGAGGAATACGAACGGGTGCTTCAATATTACAGTGTGGAATCATCAAAGGGGGTCCAGTTGTGACTAGGGATTTTTTTGAGGTAGTGGGAGGAGAGTCAGGGGGTGTGTTGTATTGACGACTGCACGTCTGTAGAAGAACTTCTTCCTCGCTAGTGAGGAGGATAGTGTGATCTGCAGGGGTTCCAGGGTTTTGATAATGTCCCATCTATGGTGGGGCAAGATGTATGTCTTGTTGGGAATTCATCACACCTTGGTGTGGAATCGGTTTTTTCAACACCGTTGGGGGTGGTTGTTACATATACTGTTGTGGGGCCTGCTAGGGGACAAGGTCTATTCACAGATTCTTTCATTTGTTTAAAGTCAACAATTTGGAGGAAATGGTGAGTATAATGGATATACTCACCACAAAGGGAACAAGGGAAGTTTGTCCAGATGTTGTTGTTATTCTTCCCTTGGAAATTATTGTTATTGCCTCCTTGGGGGTTCTGATTCTCTTGATTCTGATTGCCCCCAGTAAGTTGGTTTTGTTGGGGGTTATTTCCTCCTAGTCCAGGATTATTATTGTTTTAGTTTTTTTCTTTATTTTTGGAATTATTCAACTGATGGGACGGATTTTCTGTGTTTAGTTGTTCAAATCTTTGAAATAGTTGAATGGGAGAGGGTTGAACAAAGTTAACCCCAACGTGTGGTTTTCTTGGTGGTGGAGCCATGGGTGGGGGGGGACCAGGAAATGGAAAGTACGGATTATTTTGTGGCAATGATATGTATGGTACATAAGAAGGTGTGATGCTGTCACTAGTTCTTAGGGTGTAAGCTGAGGTAGAGGGGGTACCAGAACTTGGTTGTATAGCCAGATGCATCATGGGTGTCAATGCAGGTCCACTCGTGGGTGGAGGGGGTATAATAGGGTATGGTTGTGGGTAAGGGGGAGGGGGGTAATAAGGAAGTCCTCCATATATTGGTGGATGTTGGGGTGTACCATACATGGGTGGTGGTTGGATGTACAAATTATGGTGTGTTGTGGTACTAATCAATCCATCCGCGGAGTGAGACATGCCATGTTTGTCTTGGCCGAATGGTACAGGTCTTGGGAGGTCATGTAGTACTGTGTATAAGTATCCTAACTGTGAATAGATGAGGTCGTATTTTTGAGCCTTGTTGATGGCTTCTTCTTTGGATTGGGGGAAGGTGGAAGCCACATCTTTGCCAAGGAGGGAGACAAGTGATATGAGAAACCAATCAAGGCATTGTTGTTTGGTGGTTTCTTCTTTGCATAAACTACGTCGTCAATGCCATTCGTGAATGTGGTCAGCAATATGTGTGGTTGAGGTTTGTTTAAAATCAAATATCAGTTCAAGAGAATTTTCATGGAAAATTGGTAATTGAAAGAAGGTTGAAAATGCTTTGGCCAAATATTCAAAAGTCGCATGGGACCCTAATTTTTTGTCTACATACCACTTGGCTGATGGGCCAGTGAGTGTGCGTTGAAATAAACTTAATAGGATGGACTCGTCCATGATGTTGTTGGAAAAGCACCATAAGTGGAAGGTCATGACATGGTTGGCAGGGTTGTCTCCTGCCTTTTCTTCAAACTTGGGGATGTCGGAAGGTAGTTTGGTGGGCATTGCAAGTCATGTGGGGTCATGCAATATAGGATCATTTGTGAGCTTACTGAGATCTGGGATGTTGAGAGAAGCCAAGTATGGAATCTGGAGTGGTGGTGGAGGGTTAGTTCCAACAATTGTGGGAATGGGGTGTGTACTTGACCTGTGAGGGGGGTCAGGTGGGGTTGTACTTCCTCCTTCGGTAGAAGTGTGCCCCCTGCTTCCTTGTAAAGGAAATCTAGTGGACAGTTGACCTTGGGAAGTGGACCCAAGTAAAGTGGAACCAAGTAAAATTGATACCAAGATAGTAGCACTCATGGGGGTGTGAGAGGGTTGAGCCGATGAGTTGGAAAGACTAGGAACTCCTCCTCGAAGGGGAGGGAGATTTTGTAAGTGTCTGGAATGGTAGGGGTTCTGTGGGTCCCCTATGATGTCTGACTAGCAAAATGAGTGTGTGCAACTAGTGATGAGAGTAATAAATGAACGTGAGACTTTGTATTACTTGGACCTTCACAATATATATCACAATTGTTTTGTAATCACAAGAGCATCATACATAAATCAATTGAAAAAGAAGCATATATGTGGATAGGGGGGTTTTTTCCGCGTGGGAGAACAAAGAAAAAAATGCTTGTGTCCTAAAATACGTAACATCCTTCCTCTCAAATAGCACTGGACCTTCTAGTAGCACTCGATAGTGGGGTTTGAAGCCACCAGAAGAGAAACTAGTGAAGGATGAAATAATCAGTTATAATGAGGGGTAGAGGGTGCATAGCCCACAATTGCCACCTGGGTATATGTCCTAAAATTTTGTCACTAGGTACCTCGGTCAAATTGCGACATTTAGATTTTAGGCCTCAAAAATGGGTCACGGGTTGGATCCTGTCCAAAAGGTGGGTGTCTTCAACCTTCACAGGTATCTCCCTGCCTTATGGTGTTAGGAACACTTGACTTGGAGTATTTAAAGTTCCCTATTTGACAACTTCTAATGTTTTGAATATGTGAGAGCCAGATAAGAGAGAGTTATTTGGATGCCTATCCCCGAGATCCTACCTATACTAAAAATTTTCTTTTGGCACCTCTTGTGGAGGAAAACTTAGTGAGTTTTTAGAAAAAAATTAGATGTGGTTGTTTGAGAGATTGGGGGTGTGAACCAATCTTGTTTAAATTAAGTGGGAGTGGATAGTCTCATCAAAAAAATGGTGGGGCATTTCATAATCCATTTGGAGGAAACTTACTTCAACCTCCATGATTCTAGATGAAATTATGTGAGTGAGTAGTGACTTTGTGTGTGAACAAGTGAAAGTGTGACAAATTTTTAATAAGTTAGGTGTCACCTTGCAACATGTGGACTTCATGTGGTACTTACAAGTTTTAATTACCTAATTTACTAGATTCCATTGGTACAACCTTGTGGAATTTTAAAGTCCCTATAGAACTAGCATGTGGACTTATGTGTCCTTACTAATCCTTTAACTCCCCAGTGTGATTTAATCTAAGAAAGTTTTAAAAGACTATCCTATATTGTGAGCATGTGGGCATGTATGGGTCCGTTACAAAACCTTTAAACTCTCCTAGTGATGTAATTTAAGAAAGTAGATTCAAAAACTATCCTATCTTTGTAGCATGTGGGCATGTATGGGTCCTTACAAATTTAAGATGTGTTTGAAAAATAAACTAACAGGGGTCCCGAGGGGGCTATTGTCCTCTCTTAAATATTTTGTCTTTAAGGGAGATGAAATATTCCCTCAATCATTTTTCTGATTCTCAAGATCGTTCTATGGTGCTAGAGAAGAGCATACTCAATTATTCACGTTCAATTTCTGGTCCCAATGCAAGGGGTTATATATGTGATATAGAATGCTTCCAAGTTAATTTTAATCAAAGAAAGTCATCCATGTGGCAAAATGAAAGGAAAAAAAAAAGGATAAATATGGATTTTAACCCTCTAAGTGCCTATGTTTTGACTAACCCTTCATGTGGAGAGGGAATCTAAGTGTGGTGCATATTATAATTTGCATAGAATCAAGTTTAAGAAGGCTATGGTATTTCAACATATCACAAACACCCTTACAATGTTTGAATTTTTGGACAGATGTGCAGGTTGCAGAGTAGGAAGAGGCGCATGTGGCACCAATGTGCAAATCAGAAACGACCCATTGGCACAGGTGCGTAGAAGGCGTTGAGGAACGAGGTTATCGTGGTGCACGTTCTTGGAAGGTGCAACTATGGGATAAAAGACCTGCGCACTTTTTGTTACATGGCCGTGAAGAAAATTTTGGATGAAATTCTCTTCTCTCAGCTCTGAATTTAGCTTTTTGTAGGTAGGCTTGGGTCGGTTATGGTTCTTGCAAGTTAAATAAACAAAAAATAAGTACTCAAACAACCCAAATGGGGAGGAAATTGATACCTATCCCCCATGGAGTCGCCAATCTGTTGTATCATTTTCATCACCTAAATGAGAAAAATAAGGACACTAACAAGTCCAATTGGGTTAGCTAGATAGGACAGAAATGAGTGAAAGAGTTATAAACATCAAGCACAATAAGAAAATAAACAACTAATCTAATAAAAATTAAAGAAACTAAACTAATGTGCATAAGGGAAATAAAACAAAAGAAAGATCGATATTCATGCCACCAATGGATAGATTGTATTAGTGAGAAAACACCAAAGAGAAAGGGAGACTTATGGGTCCCCTCTTCCTCCAAGTGAGGGCTATTGAACCCCCACTGATTGAGCTCTTCTTACAAATAAAAAACTAAAAGGAAATGGTGAATAAATCCAAAGCTCATTCACTCAAGAGGTGATTTGAATGGCTCAATGAAATGATGCTTATATGCTCCAATGAGGAAAGAGGTTTCTTGCAGGAAAATAGAGGCAGCATAATAATAAAAATAGATTCTTGGAAATATAGTGCACCCATGGCCTATTTTTATAGTAAATCTTTGAGGAATTATCCAACCGGTCTTTAGTGTGAACAAGGGGCCCTTTAGGGCACCTCTAGGTCTTTGACCAGCCCCCCACTCAGATTCAACTTGGATTTTGGGGTCAAATCGACTTGGGAGCTGAACCAGAAGTGGGTGGGAGGCCAACCAGAACCATTAATGTGTCTTTCTGAAGTGTGCATGGATTTTTGCGTCCACAATCGTGCATCAAACACATGTGCACTTTTCCGACGTTTTTGACTGGTGCACGTGCGCGTGCTTCCTTTGCATTCTGAGTGCATGCTGATTTTATAACCATTTGTATAGTTTTGTGCCTTTTGGAAATGAATTTTTTGGGCCATGGATAAACTAATAGGTGTTTGAAGATGTTGGATTCCTGTAACCATTTGCGGACGAAATTTCAGTGATAACAGTTGCTGCCGGAGGAGGTGGTGCCGGAGGTGCCAGAGGTGGAGAAGGATTTGGTGTTGGAGGAGGAGGAGGAGGCGGTCAAGGACCACCCCCACCTCCTAGAATTTTTTCTAAAGTAGTTGTTAGGTACGTTTATTTAGTCCTCCTAGTTCCCCTCCATGATTTACCCAAAAACTATATGAAAAAACTACCAAATTTCACAAGAGAGGGAGACTTAACGACCACTGAACACATAAATGTTTTCAATAAATTCACTGATATCCTTGGCCTTAAGTACAAAGATGTTTATTCAAGGCTCCTAGTTCAAACTTTCGAAGTACAGGTGAGAACCTAGTTCCGAGGGTTGTCGACAAGTTCTATAAGAACATATGACGAGCTAGAAAATGCATTTCTCACACAATGGGAAGAGAGGAAAGATCACCTTAATTATCTAACCGCGTTTAGAGATTTAAGAAATAAAAATTCAAAGACAGTTCTTGAATTCACTCAGAAATTTAATAAACTATATAACAAAATTCTAGCTGAGGTTAAACCTTCCAAAACTGCAACAAAAGTGACTTTCGCCGAAGCTTTTGAGCCTGACTTTTCCTTACTGTTGAGAGAAAGGAGATATGAAAACCTCACAAGAATGCAGGACGATTCTATAGAAATCGAATCAAATATGATGGCATCGAGAAAGTTGAAAGCTAAAGCTAAAACGAGAAATAAAGAAACCAGACGATTCAGAGAATAAGTAGGACCCTCTAGATCTGGGAGGTCTGCAGAAGACAAAATGGATGACATGGAAAAATAATTAAAGAATTATCAAACAAAATATCGAGGATGGAACTGAACCAATCTAAAATGGATCAATTCACTAGAAAAGATTTCAAAAGAAATCATAATCTTCAAATGCAACAAATACAAATAAAAAATGAAGATCAAAAGATTCATACCCCCTTTAAAACCGATAATTTTATAGGAGGAGATGACATGCGAAACTTCGAGGAGTTAGAGGAAGACATGAATAATCTTAGTGATTACAATCAAGAACCTCATTTGACGAGGCAAGATTATGAAAGGTCTTTAGGCGCAGAATACCTGTTTAATGATGGTAGCATAAATATAACAGAATATTCTTCTTATCAAGGAATCGTCGACAATATAATGGCCGAGCTTCAACAGAAGTATAATTTAAGGCCTAGAGATAGAAATGTTACAACTGCCTAACTGAAGAATATATTGACAAGAAGTAAAGCGAGTGAGGCAGCTGAATCAACAGTTGAAACATAGACTGCCAAGACAAAATCAGTTGAAACATAGACTGCCAAGACAAAAGAAGGGAAAATTCCAACTGTCAAAACAAAGATAGTCGAAACGAAAGCCACATAAACTAATAAATAAGAAAAAAGGGAGATAGAGATCCCAACCAGAGAAGCCAAAAATACAATGGGGAGTTTCAATCTAGAAAATGAAATTAATAAAATCAAGATCCCTGTACCTCTGGTTGAATTGGAAAAAAACCCTACATATAGAAGACAGATTGTCAAAATGATAAATTTTTCGGATAGTGTAAGTCATGCGGATGTTATAAATTTAGAATATGATAAACCGACTATAATGTTTGGTCCGCATTTTGAAAATGCCGGAGATTTTGTCGCTCCTTTCTACATCACATTGATTGTGCATGATCATTTGCTCTGTAATTGTATGTTATATTCTGGAGCCTCCCACAATGTGATGCCCAAAGCTATTATGGAAAAACTGGGCCTTGAAATTACCAGACCATACAGAGATCTGTATTCTTTTGATTCGAGAAAAGTTAAATGTATGGGTATGATTAAATATTTAGTGGTTAATCTTGCACAGATTCTTGTAAAAAGTATTATGATGGATGTGGTTGTTGTTGATATCCCTACAAAGTATGACATGTTCTTATCCAGGTCTTGGGGCACCAAAATTGGAGGATCCCTTCAACTCGACATGACGTATGCTACAATCTCGATCTTCGACGGACAGTTCACTCGCCTGTATAGAGAAACAAGGTTGGCATATACTATAAGTGACCCACAGAATACAAACAATTACCCTGTTTATATCATCGATCAGGATTTAGGAAACTGTATATTATCTCTTGATGATGATTTAGATGAATGTATAGAAGAAATTTGTACAGAAAAAGAAAAAATAGAAAAGACAAATACAAATGTAAATAGTGTTGGAGTTTGGAAAATGTATTTCGATGGTGCTTCGTCTTGTGAATGAGAAAGAGTTAGAGTGTTGTTTTTGGAACCCAGAGACGAGTTCATTATTCCATTTTCCTACAGATTACAGTGGGACAACAATTATACCAATAATGTATGTGAATACGAAGCCCTAGTCTTAGGATTAGAGGTTGTCAGGAAGTTGAAAATTGAAAATCTGATAGTTTATGGTGATGCAGAATTGATTGTAAAACAGATAAAACAATAGTATTAGTCCAAACACCCAAGACTGAGGTCATACAGAAATTGTGCTTGGGATATGAATGATAATTTTTTCTCATCGTTTAATATTCATCACATCCCAATAATGGAAAATCAACAGGCAGATTCATTGGCCAAAGAAGGGACAATGTTTGTACCTCCCACTGTCCTCAAACTGAAGTATCACATAGAAATGAGGCACATACCCTCAATACCAAACAATGTTAAACACTAGAAGGTCTTCGAAGATGATGAGCAAATCAGACAATTCTTAGAAATGGTGGATGAATTTTTTGAAATGCATATTGATTAGGAAAATCATAATGACCCTGCTTGGATCATGTAGGAAGGGGAATATCCTCAGAAGTTCCAGGATAAGATCACTAATCACCGTATGTTGTTACTGAAAAATAATTAGATCCCTAAAGGTATGATTCCTTTGGAAAGATAATTTTATCATGATGACATTCCCTTAAAGTCTACTTTGCAGCCTCAGCCTGAAGAAGTTGAAGATTGTAATATAGGCACCAAGGAAACTCCAAAACTGGTAAAATTATCTAAATACCTTCCCCCAGAAATGAAAATAAAATATGTCGAGTTACTCAAGTAGTACAAGTATGTTTTCACCTGGTCTTATGATGAATTAAGAACTTATGATACCACCGTAATCGAACACAAAATTCCCTTAAAATAGGGCGTTAAACCTTTTAGGCAAAATCTTAGATAGATAAATCCTATACTACTATCTGTGATAGAAAGGGAGGTGAAAAATATCCTAGATGCGAAGATAATTGTTCCACTCAGGTATTTCGAGTGGGTAGCCAATCTGGTTCCGGTCAGGAAGAAAAACGGTGAAATCAAACTGTGTGTAGATTTCAAAAACTTACACAGATCATCCCTCAAAGATAATTATCCATTACCTAAAATGGATCACGTATTTGAAAAAATGGTGGGAGAAAATAGAATGTCTATGATTGATGTCTTTTCAGGCTATAATCAAATTGCGTTCCACGAGGATGATAAAGAAAAAACCGCGTTCACCACCCCATGGGGTACCTTTATGTATGACAAAATGCCATTCGGTTTGATGAACGCATGAGCCACTTTCCAACGAGATATGGACACCGCCTTTGTCGGCGAAAGAGATAAGTTTGTTGTCATTTATATTAGCGCCAATTCTCACAAAGTCATGAGCGTCGAGCATGACACACAGAAGAAATCCATTTTGGGCCTAAAATCAAGCAAGCGGGCTTTTGTTTTCAACAGTGAGGATCCACAGATGGAGTAGATCGACGGTCATCGAGTAGGCTTGAGTCGCAGAATTGCATGAGGTATAGCGCATGGGCTCATTTCTTATCACCAAAGTCGTGAAATGATTATCCCTTTCGTGTTTTCAGCTACCAGGACTTCAAAGAGACAAAGGGGTCACTCCTCCACTGCATCGGGAATCCCCGAAACCCAAAACACGAAATGTAAAATCCGCCCAGGAGCCTTTCAGTATTTCGGCTATAGAGATGTCAAGAGGCAAAGGGGTGCTTTCTTCCACTGCATTTCAAAACCCCGAAACTCGAAGCGCAAAATGTAAAAGCACCCAAAATCCATTTCGGCATTCCAGCTACCGGGAGTTCAAGAGACAAGGGGTGCTTTCTTCCACTGCATTTCAAAACCCCGAAATCCGAAGCACAAAATGTAAAAGCGCCCAAAATCCATTTCGACATTCTGGCTACTGGGAGTTCAATAGACAAGGGGTTCTTTCTTCCACTACATTTTGAAACCCCGAAACCCGAAGTGCGAAATGTAAAAGCGCCCAAAATCCATTTCAGCATTCCGGCTACCAGGAGTTCAAGAGACAAAGGGGTGTTGCTCTTCCACTGCATCGGGAATCCCCAAAACCCAAAACACGAAATGTAAAAGCCGCCCACGAGCCTTTCGGTATTTCGGCTACTGGGACTTCAAAGGACAAAGGGGTCACTCCTTTATGTTTTCAGTCTTGGCCACCCTCCATGGAAAAGGAAATTAATGAATATTGAGTAGGTGGTTGAGACCTCAGCTCAAGCCATGAATGCAGGGCATGGATGTGCTGGCAGGCAGTCTTCCTAAGATCATCCTATGTGTAGGTTTTCTCAAAAGAGCCATGCCGATATGATGTCCTCAACTGATAAGAAGAACCTGTGAATTCTAAGTTAGACTTTAATGTCTCACCTACCCTCTTGCTGCCAAGAGAGCGAATTGCTCTGAGTATATATACTCATTTTTTGTATTTTTGTAAGCATCGATGGTAGAGATAAGCTCCTGACTGTAAAGCTTTAACAAAGCCTCTGGTTCTTTGGTTATACAAATGATATTTTGAGATTTCTTGTTTAATGGCGAACAACCTCCTCCTTTCCTTGTTCCTCTGAATTTGAAAGCCCGGGGTATGGATGATCCAGTCGGGTGTTGTTGTAACTATATAATGCATGTTTTATTGTATTAGTTTCGCAACGTTTGAGGTTTACTTTGAAGTTTCTTTAGTCTGAGAGGATCTCATATTTGAGACTTTTCCCCTTTCTTTTCTTTCACTTACTCACCACTATGCAAATTTACTAGCCTAAGTTAAATAAAGACCTCGCATGTCCTTACTGTTCCAACCCAGTTTTCTGAGTGAGTGATATTGTTCTGAGTTTACTTCCATTCGATCACCCCCTTTTTAACAAATCATGACATAAACTGATGGGCCTCGGGCTTACTTCTGCTGCAATCTAGGAGTGACTTCTGTAGCCAACATTTATGGTGCCATTGCCGGAGACAAAGTTGAAAATTTTCCCTGGGATTGAACGAAATTGAGCCTCTGATTCTGAAGGTGCATCAGGCATCAGAGCCTTACGAGATTGCTACTGTGCACTTGGCGAATCCATTGTGACGACTCCACTGTGGTGAACCTGTTGTTTTAGTTGTGGCTTCCAGAGGTAGACACACGCAGTCCCATCCAAAGCTACCTCTAGCTACACCTGAAGTTGATTCAGAGGTGATTTTCAGAAAAGGAAAGGCCTTTAAAGGAGAAACTTCCACCGTCAAACCAGGTAATCTACCATCTCCTTCTGTAGGAACTCCATTTTCTTCTTCTCAACTTCCTAGCAGACCTTTTTCTGAAGTTTCTCGTTTCCTGAATTTCGGGAGTGTTCCTGCTGAGTTTTCCCTTCCTGGTTTGGGATTGGAGGGAGAAATCCTTGTCACTCCCCTCTCACCTGAAGTTGTACCTTGGCGTAGACCCAGGACCACAGAAGATTTCCCCATTCCTAGATTTAACACTCCTCCTCTTGTTATTGTTGCTGCTACTGCATAGAGAGAAGCATCTGCTGGCTCAAGCCCTTTAGCCTTCTCTCTGAATCCCCCATTGTTTCCCCTTCCACCTAGAAGCTCATTTCTAGTATCCCCTATTCGATCTCCTTCTCCTCCGAGTTGTCCTCCACCTAATATTCCTATGGAAAGAGATAATCCCCCCATGACCAGAATGGAGGCTATAATAACTATTGGGTATTCTCCCCTTGTGTTACCTCAGCCTCTCAATGCCCTTCCAGCAGATGGCTACCTTAAGCAGCTGCCCAAGATTACAGGCAAAGGGGACATAGCTATAGATGAACACCTTGAAGCCTTTTACAGTTTTACAGATGATCATGTTATCATGCATGCAAACGTTTGGATGAGAATTTTCATCCATAGCCTTGAAGGTGAGGCTAGAAAGTGGTTTAGGGCCCTGCCTCCTGGATCTATTGATGCAATTGAGGCTTTGGATAATGATTTTTTGAGATAGTGGGGAGACAAAAAATACTTCATGTATTACATAATAGATTTTGGGTCTTTGAAGAGAAAGGAAGGAGAGTCTGTCTATGACTTCTCCAAGAGATTCAACAAAATGTACAATAAGATCCCCGCTGAAATAAATCCCTCAGAAGCCTCTGCTAAGATCACTTATGCTAGAACTTTTGATCTCAATTTCTGCCTTCTGTTGAGGGAAAGGAGAGAAACTACACTGGCTCGCATCCAGGATGAAGCCGTGGAAGTAGAATCTAAGATATTGGTTGTTGACAAACTCAGGAATAAGGCTGATAGAGACATATCCAGGAAGAGACCTGAAGCCTCCCCATCCAATTCCTCTCCCCTTCCCCTTCAGACGGATGAGGTAACTAAAGTGCTAAAGTCACTTTCAGCTAGAATGGAAAGGTGGGAGTTAGAAGGGAAGCCCATGTACAGAAATCCCAAAATACTGATAACAGAGGCTTCAGGAGGCCCAACAATAATATGCCACAGGATTTTCCAAGGGAACAAAGGAGCAAAGACAGAGATGAGCAGAGGATCCAAACCCCTCTCCAAAATAAACTAGTTTCTCATGAGGAAGGAGAGGAGATAGATGAGCTCGATCTTGAAATTCACTGTATTGAGGACACCTTCCCTTTTCCCCATTTGACTCAATCTATATATGAAGAATCCCTTATGAACAGTCAAGTCAATGAATTGGGAAAAGGGGAAAAGACCAACAACACTCCTCATAGATATCATCTTAGTTCAAAGAAGAAAGAATGAGATTTTGATAGCCATGATCAACCCCTCATAGAGGAAAAACCTGCTAAGCCTGCTAAGCCTGCTACAATCACTACTAAAGAAAAGAAAACTCAGAATACTTCACCAACAACCAAAGAACCTATTTCTAAGGTAAGGGAATCTCCTAAGCCTTTTCCCTCCTTTAGTTTTGAGCATGAAATTCAAAAGATTAGAATTCTCGTACCCCTCTCAGAGCTAGTTAAAAATGAAGATTTCAAAAGGTCCCTTTCCAAGCTGCTACAATCTGAGTCCCCCCAGCCTTCTATAGACTCAGTAAATCTTCAATATGAAAAGCCAACAGTCATCCTAGGTCCCATGGTAGAAGACAAAGATGATTCATCCCCTCCCTTCTACACATCCATGAACATACATGATAAGGTGTTGCATAATTGCTTCATGGATTCAGGAGCTTCCCAC
>SNQJ01S0027110.1:19849-39834 GCA_010110895.2 Picea sitchensis | reverse complement strand
GTGGGGGTTGGACTTCATTGGGGAAATTCATCCTCCTTCAAGTGGCCAGCATAGATGGATCTTGACTACAACAAACTATTTCACCAAGTGGATAGAAGCTTCCCCCACCAGGAGTGCTTCGCACAAAGTAATTATCAGCTTCTTGGAGGATATCATAGCCAGATTTGGCTGTCCCAGCAAAATTGTCACCAATAATGCTGCTTCTTTCAAGTTTGAGCCTCTGGTTAAGGTCTGTGAGAAATTCGAGATTTCACTAATTCACTCCACTCCCTATTAGCCTCAAGGAAATGGAATAGAAGAATCTTCCAATAAAATCCTAATCAAGCTCATTAAAAGACTATTGGAAAACAATAAGAGGGTTTGGGATTCAAATCTCAAATTCACTCTATGGGCCGATCGAGTGACAACAAAGAAGTCCCTAGGCACCTCACCTTTTCAACTTGTTTATGGGACGGAGGTTGTTTTTCCCACTCAGCTCGTTTTACCTGTAGCGAAATTCTTTCAGGATCATGGAGGAGAGCCAGACCATATGGTCAGAAGACTTCATCAAGTGGTGGAACTGCAACATATTAGGGAGAAGGTAATGGAATTAGCTCACAGTCATCAACAAAAGATCAAGCAGGCTTTTGATAGGAAGGTCAGGAAGGAGGAATTCAAGCTAGGAGATTTGGTGCTTAAGTGGGATGCACCCAGGCAGCATAGGGGAAAACACAGCAAGTTTGATGCCCTCTGGATCAGGCCCTTCAAAATCATTGAAGTATTCTTAAATAACATGTACAGGTTGCAGGATTTGGAGGGTGAAGAAGTATTTAGCGGCCCAGTAAATGGGCATTTCCTGAAGAAATGTTTTTTTTGAGCCTTAGATGGCTCCTTTGTTTTGTAAATATTGTCTTTATTGTTTTTTTGTTTATTTTTGGTTTAATAAATGACCCATAACCCAACAGAAGGAAAATGGAACTACAGAAGAAGTTCTTAGAGCATCGTAGGGATGACTCTATCCCCCATGGAGCCTAATGTTAGCGCCAATTCTCACAAAGTCATGAGCGTCAAGCGCAACACACAAAAGAAAGTCATTTCAGGTCTAAAATCAAGCGAGCGAGCTTTTGTTTTCAGTAGCGAGGATCCACAGATGGAGAAGATCGACGGTCATCGAGTAGGCTTGAGTCATGGAATTGCACAAGGTATAGCGCATGGGCTCATTTCTTATCACCAAAGTCGCGAAATGATTAGCCCTTTTGCATTTTCGGCTACTGGGACTTCAAAGAGACAAAGGGGTCACTCCTCCACTACATTGGGAATCCTTGAAACCCGAAACGCGAAATGTAAAAGCCACCCAGGAGCCTTTCAGTATTTCGGCTACCGGGATGTCAAGAGACAAAGGGGTTCTTTCTTCCACAACATTTCGAAACCCCAAAACCCAAAGCGCGAAATGTAGAAGTGCCCAAAATCCATTTCGACATTCCAGCTACTGGGAGTTCAAGAGACAAGGGGTGCTTTCGTCCACTACATTTCGAAACCCTGAAACCCGAAGCGAGAAATGTAAAAGCGCCCAAAATCCATTTCGGCATTCCAGCTACCGGGAGTTCAAGAGACAAGGGGTGCTTTCTTCCACTTCATTTCAAAACCCCGAAACCCGAAGTGCGAAATGTAAAAGTGCCCAAAATCCATTTCATCATTCCGACTACCGGGAGTTCAAGAGACAAAAGGGTGCTGCTCTTCCACTGCATCGGGAATCCCCGAAACCCGAAACACGAAATGTAAAAGCCGCCCACGAGCCTTTCAGTATTTCGGCTACCGGGACTTCAAAGAACAAAGGGGTCTCTCCTTTATGTTTTCAGTCTCGGCCACCCTCCATGGAAAAGGCAGTTAATGAATATTGAGCAGGTGGTTGAGACCTCAGCTCAAGCCATGAATGCAGGGCATGGAGGTGCTGGCAGGCAGTCTACCCAAGATCGTCCTGTGTGCAGGTTTTCTCAAAAGAGCCATGCCGATCTGATGTCCTCGACTAATTAGAAGAACCTGCACACACTAAGTTAGGATTTAATGTCTCACCTACCCTCTTGCTACCAAGAGAGTGAATTGCTCTGAGTATATATACTCAGTTTTTGTATTTTTGTAGGCATCGATGGTAGAGCTAAGCTCCGGACTGTAAAGATTTAACAAAGCCTTTGGTTCTTTGGTTATAAAAATGATATTTTGAGATTTCTTGTTTAATGGCGACCAACCTCCTCCTTTCCTTGTTCCTCTGAATCTGAAATCTCGGGGTATGGATGATCCATTCGGGTGTTTTTGTAACTATATAATGCATGTTTGATTGTATTAGTTCCACAACGTTTGAGTTTCACTTTGAAGTTTCTCTAGTCTGAGAGGATCTCATATCTGAGACTTTTCCCCTTTCTTTTCTTTCACTTACTCACCACTATGCAAATTTACTGGCCTAAGTTAAATCAAGACCTCGCATGTCCTTGCTATTCCAACCCAATTTTCTGAATGAGCGATATTGTTCTGATTTTACTTCCATTCAATCACCCCCTTTTTAACAAATTGTGATATAAACTGATGGGCCTCAGGCTTACTCCTGCTACAATCCAGGAGTGACTTCTGTAGCCAACAATTTATATTGATGATCTAATTAACCATGTTTTCTAAATCTGACGTAGAGCACCTGGTACACCTCAAATAGAGGTTTGAGAAATGTCAAAAATTTGGTTTGTCTCTGAATCCCAAGAAATCTCACTTTGCAATGCAGAAAGGTAAACTCTTGGGCCATATAGTATCTCAAGATGGAATCAAAATCGATCCATAAAAGGTCGAAGCTATAGATACTATCAATATTCCTAGGAATAGAAAGGAAATACAGTTGTTTTTAGGAAAAAATATTTTTTTAAGAAGATTCATCCCAAACTTCATTGAAATTGTAAAATTGATTACAGATATGCTCAAAAAGGACAGCGAGGTCAAATGGACAACCGAAGCCAAAACGTCATTCGAATGCATCAAGAAATTTATAGGTGAAGCACCGGTGCTGGCCAACCCAGATTATGTGAAAGAATTCTTGATTTTCTCATTCGCCTCCGAACACACTATCGCAGTCGTGCTCTTACAAAAAAACAATGAAGGTTTTGAGCAACCAATAGCATTTTTTAGTAAAAGTCTTAGAGATACTGAACTGAAATATGATATATTGGAAAAACAAGTATACACAATGGTAAAAGCCCTCAAATATTTCAGGACTTATGTGCTCCATTCTAAGATAATTGCCTATGTACCAACCAACGTTGTCAATGATATATTAGTTAAACTAGATAGTGATGGAAAAAGAGTCAGATGGTTAGCCAAGATTTAGGAATTTGATCTAGAAGTAAAAATGACCAAACTTGTCAAAGGTCAGGGCTTGGCTAAATTATTAGTCGAATCAAATTTCCGAGCACTTGGGATAAATCATCTACAAGCTTATGAATATTTTTCAGACATAGACGAATTTGATGTTACTATACCTACAACCGAGATCCAAGAAAAATTCTCTTCCTCTGTCTAGTATAAAGACATAGTTTCTTACCTATTGACTCTGTAGTGCCCAAGTGATATGACCCCTTCCAAAGCTAGAACGTTGAAGTTGCAAGTAGTAAAGTATTGTATCATGGATAGCCAACTATATTGGAAGGATCCTCTGGGTTTTTTATTAAGTTGTTTAGTAGAATCTGAAACAGAGAGAGTCATAAATGAGTTTCATGAAGGGGTGTGTGGAGGGAATCATGCCTAGAGAGAAAAAACTTATAAAATCATGAGAGCTGGATATTATTGGCCAAAATTATTCACTTATATGAATGCCAAACTCAGAGCCTGTAACCCTTGCCAACTATTCTCAGGCAAGCAAAAGCTTCTGACCTTACCTTTGGTCCTAGTCAAAACAAAAGCTTTGTTTCAGCAATGGGGTCTAGATTTCATCGATGAAATAAATCCACATTCAAGCGCACAACATAAGTGGATTTTGACCTCTACTGACTATTTCACTAAATGGGTGGAGACCATTCTGACGCGAAACACAACGAATGTAGTGGTGATCAGGTTTCTAGAAGAGAATATTTTATTGAGATTTGCCTGTCCTCAAAAGATAGTCACTGATAATGCCCAAGATTTCAAATCCATGGCTATGGTAAGTTTTTGTCAAAATTAAAACATTATACTAGGAAATTCCATAGCCTACAATCCTCAAGGAAATGAGTTAGCTGAGTCCTCGAACAAGAGCCTAATCACCATAATTAAAAAAGTGTTGACTGAAAATAAGAAAGTCTGGCATGTGCATTTGAAATATTATTTGTGGGCTTATAGAATAGGCACTAAGAAATCAATCGGGATGTCCCCTTTTCAAATGATATACGGTATCGATGTTATTCTCCCCATAAATATTGCTCTGCCCATAATGAAACTCTGGCAGGATGCAAAGGAAGAGCCAAATGACATCACTAGAAGAATAAATCAATTGATTGAAGTCCAAAAAAATAGGGCTGAAGTGGATGAGAGACTCTAGAAATATCAGGATAACATGAAAGCCTTGTTTGACCAAAAATCTAAAGATAGAGAATTTCTCCCTAGTGACCTGGTTTTAAAGTGGGATGCTAGGAAGGAAGACTCATAAAAGAATGACAAATTTGAACATATTTGGTGTGGACCTTTCAAGGTCACAGCTTCTGAGGGAAAAAAATCATTTTTATTAGAAAATCTCGATGGGAAGATCCTTAACGCCCCTATCAATGAGCATTACCTGAAGCATTTCATGCAGTAACCGGATTTCGAAATCACATTTTACATACCGGTTTGATTTTCACATTTTTGTTTACAATTTTCCATTTCTTCGGTAAGTCTTTACTTTCACTGTAAATAAAAATAGGTTTGTCGATTTCATAAAAACAAAAATATAAAAGTAAGTAACGCATAGAGTTCCGATTTACAGAAGTTCTTGACAGCTCTCATGTTTATTTTCATTGCAGGATACTTGTTGATAGTCGAGAGATAAGTTGTATCATAAATCGATGCTCACGTTTCAAAACATTGGCTTTCTCTTGAACAACTGATAAATAGATAACTTATTTGGTTGAAAATATAGAGAAAATCTGAAGTATGAGATTTTTCCCTACTGACCCAAGTTAAATTTTCAAGGAGATATCACTAGGTATGACATAAGTTTCATCTGTAAAAATATTTTCACCTAATATACAACCAAAGGAATATAAAATTATGGTTTAATTCTCAAGAGTTTTCTCTGGATAAAATCAAATCAAATCAAAATTTAAAAAATGAAATAAAATTTATAATAAGAAAATAAGAAATAAAAAGACCTTAAAGAAAAGAATTCGAGAATCAATAAAAAAAATCGCATGGGAGTGACTATGTGCACAATATAACATATGAATCCTCGTTCTGTTTTTCCTTCTTATCCTCAAGCTAGATTTTCCTATGATTCTAAATATCTTTTCTTGATATTCATGGAGGAAAAAGGACTTCACCTTAACTCCGAGAGCTCAGAAACAAGTTTTCAACATGAGAATAGACAAATAATCCTTATGGTTCCTCTGACTTTGACTGAAATAAAGTATGTATGGGCTAATCCTAACTACTTTAGATTTTCTAACGGATTTAAACTGATTAGTTTCGCTCAAGGAAAGTCCCTGGAAAATAAAAGATTCCTGTGAAAACTTCCCTGTAAGAGAAGGTGTTTTGAAGGTCAGAAGAGGATTAGTCTAGAGTAATCAAAGTGAGTTAATAGACTTCTATTACTAAATTATAAATAGATATCATCCCTGGTATATTATATACAAATTGATTTCCCCCACTTAATGTTTTAAAAATATAAGACAGATGGTGAAAGGAAATTCATAAAATGATTGCCTCCATCTAGTCCAAAAAAGAGATGATGAAAGGAAATTCATTAAATGATTGCCCTCATCTCAACATTTAAATGCAAAGCTACTAATTGAAGTGGTGAAAGGAAATTCAATATGAGAATTAGATAACTTCACCGGGGTACTGAATAGGCTCGCTGGCAGTGAAACAATGTCTATGATATCTGCAAGGATGTTATACATGTATTATAATGTACTTTGGTAACTAGTTTTTTTTCGACTAGATCTACATTCTAAGACAACACGAGACTCTTTGATTAAAACATTAAAATTACTTTGCCTTGATGTGAACAAAATTGAACAGAGTCTGATAGACCAGTTAAGGTTATTTTGATTATCTCAGACAAATCTTTTTTTTTTGTTTTAAGAAAAGGAATCCATTAATAAGATTAAACTCGAGATCGATGAATGATTAAGTTTTGAAAGTTTTCGGAGATATGGATGAAGTCCAAAGTCCTTTTGTGTGTCCTTTTTCAGAATGCGTTTCATAGAAATGCAATAATGACTCCATTTACCCAATAAAGGCTACTTGGTTTACTGTTCTTCTATGTCTCATAGGGAGACAAGATCCCTAGATGGAGCCTATGTTGGAACACATATATATTTATAAAAATTTAGACTTTAATAGATTTCATTCTCATTCAAATAAAAGCAACGCGCGCTTGAGTCTCACTGTTGATGAAATATTTCACCTAATTGAGTGATCCTAAACTCTCAAAAGTTGTGGAGCCGCCTACTCAGTAAAGATTCAAATCACTAACAGTTGTTGTTGAAATGTCGAGTTTCAGAGTTTTGAGATACAGACAGTTCAACATGTAGTAACTCCAAAATCCCGATATCCGAAATCACGAAACTGTCTTAAGAATTTAAACCAGATTAATTAAGGATTAAAAAATGATTAATGGTTAATTAATTGTATTACGATTTCACGTTTCGGGGATCCTTCCTCAAACAATTATCAAAGTCCCGATGTCTGAAATCATGAAATTGTCTTAGGTTAATCACGATTATTTAAAAAGGTTAAACATGATTAAATTTAACTAATCGCATCACGATTTCGCTTTTCGAAAGTCATACCTTGAAATGTTATAGGATATCCCGATATCCGAAACTATAAAATTTACTTAACGATAAGTGTGATTAATTGATACATTAATGATGATTATCCCGTAATTAATCCTTCGCTGAATAACGACTCAAATAAATTCAAATTTCATCTGTGTTTTTCCCCGAAATTTAATGGCATTAATAATCGATTTACGACAATCAATCCAAATGAGATCTTATACCACCGCCTAAATCTTATTCATTAAGGAAAGTAAATGCTCAGTCAGTAGAATTATTGGTAAATCAATATAATTAAAGGAAAAGGATATTGAATTTCAAATTTCATTGTGCGTTTTTACTGAGCAGTAAGTTTTCATTCGATACTTTGGGAGGACAAGGAGAAATAATTTTTCTATGAAATATGCAACTGGGTGGTGGTGTCGATGCATACCACTATATATGGCTACCCACCTCCCCGGATTTCCCACAAAAATGTGACAAATCTAGGCAAGATAGCAGACTGGTACGTTGAAGAGAATTTCTCCTATATTAGGGTTTTTGGTTTTTCAGTTCCTCCACATGATCGACCTCAATTTTTACCAGATCGATTGGTGTGTTGCAAAGTTTCACATCAAGCTGTGCATGGGGGAATTAGCAAGGAGCTGGAAGCAGTACAAAAGAAGGCATGGCCCATTTTTCCCGTGCAAATTGGTATGTTTTATCTGCTAGACTTCGACCATTCGAAAGTAGAAGTCGTGGCCCTGGAAAAAATCAAGTTGGTCAATATTTAATTTAAGAAGCACGATCCATAGAATATCATAGGTAATCGCATGGCCCTATGCAACTTGAAAATACATGAACATGAAGATTCTCCTCAAGATGAAATATTTCGAGTAAGGTCCTATCGGGAGGTCTTGAACCGAGTTCAAGCTCCGACGCCAGATAAATTGGCTGAGTTTTATAACTTCCAGAAGAATCGGAGAAATATCCTCCCCAAAGTATTGCAAGGAGAAACCCCAACGCCTCCAGCCACACAGAAAATGGAGACCCAATGCTTAGAAACAGGGAGCTCTAGTGGACAGGATGCCCAAGAAAATTTGGAGGAAACTGAGGCCTTGATAAAGAAGGCAGAATAAAATCCATAGTCCACCGAGGGTAAACCAACAACTAACATAGTCAGGAAGTAGCCATCCACAGAGATAAGCAATCCTATCCAATCTGTCACACCTTTACAGTTTAGTAGAGGGAACCCGATGGCTGAAGTTGTATTCATAGGAGACCTTACACCTATTTCAGCAGAAGAGATACCTCCTTCAGAATTCTTCTTCAGTAAGAAAAGAATGGTGGTAGTAAGAATAGAAATGCACCAAAGGGATGGTGTGACTGTCAAGAAGCACAAGATGTTATTATATGGGCAGGCCCTATAAGAAGACGACTTTGCTACAGAGGTCACAAGATCACTGGGAGAATTTGTGACAACAAACCAGTTTTCAATGAGAAACCTGAAAGAGAAGTTGAAGCAGAAAGATATGCTGATAAGACAATTGAAAAATCAAGTGAAAAAGGTGGAAAAGAATGTCAAGAGTGAGACCGACAAGGAAATCCGACAGCTCAAATCCAGTCTTGATGAGATGCAGAAAAATTCACAGACAAGCAATGAATTAGTCAGACAGCTGCAAGTGAAGGTAAGCTTAACTGAAAAAGTAGTAGTGGATATATCATCTTTCCAAACCCAAACTCTAGAGGTACATAAGGAAATGGAATCAGTGCAGCAAAGCCTTTTAAATAAGGTGGAAGCTATTCAAAACCATTTTTAGGTGGTAAATCAATCCTTAGATAACATTTGTTTAAAGGAGAGAGAGTCTATTGCCACTAGGACCAATTTCCAAGAAGCAATTGTGTCGTCGGCAAGATAAGGGCTATCTATGGATTTCGGGTTGTCTATTTCAAAGAAAATCAGAGGCAATATAATATTGAAGACTTGGGAAACTAACGTAGTTGAAAGTAAAATAATGGCTAAAGAAGTGAAGGAGGCTTGTGAAGAAGTTTTTCATTCACTCGACAAAGAGTCATTAGGCCTCGAAAAATATAGTATCTCTGAATTACTAGGACAAGTTGATATAGCGAAGCATCAACTTAACATTAAGACAAACATGGAAGAGGCTCAACCCGAAATATTACAATTAAAGAAGATTGATATTACTCAGATAAATAGATGGCCAGTGAAGCCCAGTTTGCAGCTACAGTCTATAGCTTCAGAAGATAGGAGAATGGAAAATAGATTACCTCAATTAGAAAATAAATTATATGCCTTTGAGGAAAATGACTTAACAGAACCCTCTAGGCTAGTGGTAAAATTTGTGAGCAAATGTGTTAAATGTATCGAGCAAGGAAAAGGAAACACCTCTGAGAACCAATGAGGTAATTTGTACACATCGTCTGTACAGATCATGATTAGAGAATATTTGTTTCTGAGCTAGACAACATGAAATAAAAACGCATCTTCCTGCATGACGAAACGTTTCAGATTTCACATTTTGTAACCTTTACTATTTTAGAAATAAGGAGAATTCCAACCATTTAGGGTTGAGAACCTTTTGTATAAATACATATTTAGAATAATGAACAAAGGATGATTCTTGTCGTATTGTAACTAAGAAAACTCATCCTTTGTGAGTATTAATACAAGCGGAGAGAAAGATTCCAAATTTTGTGCAGTTTGAGTTATGTTCTCTTCTTGTATTTCATATTTCCAGTTTTCTTTATGTTACTCCTTGACAAGTGAATGATTGCAATTTAGTATAACACCTATTGTAATCATATTTCATTTAGTTATTTGATAAGAAAACAAATGTTCCTTTGTATTTGCTATCAACAAATACAAGACATGCAAGCTACTTGGATCACTATATCATATATCCTTTTAGGGGTGCATTCCATTATTTCTTCTACTATAAACAAGGTAAGATTCTTCTGTCATTAATGCCTTAGTTTGTTTAATAGTTTTGTAATTTTCTCCATCACCATTCAATTTGATTAATTGACTCAAAGGATGAAACACGACCTATGTTTTGTTCAACTATTAATTTCATTTGAGGAATTAAATTCTTACATAATTAACAGAAGAAAAACCACTCTCAAAACAAATCATTTATTAAATTATTGATGCCTAACATTATGCTTTGAGCCTTAAAGTTTAATCTCAAGAACAATATATTTCAATGTTCAAATTATAACCCATAGATATTAAGGACCCTTAATGCACCTCTCCTATGAAATTAGGTTTAATATGCTCATCATTTTCATTTAGGGCCCGATACAACTCCTTAATTCCATATTATTCTTCCCACTATTTTGACCAAGGTTTACCTTCCTCAAGGTATAGAGGTATGATAATTCTTCTTCCATTTCCTTTGAGCTTTATCCTATCCTTCTCTATAGAGATTGTTTATTTCATTTTTCTTCCCCAAAGTCTTCCCACAAGGTCTTCATACACCATACTTTCTTCAACTAGGTTAATGATATCAAAGTTCATAATGTTTGATATTCCCATAATGCTTGATTTGACCCCTTTGTACAACCCAATAGGTTCTATAAACCTTTGGTCATATAACTTAGAAAAATTTATAGAATTGACAAAGTGGGGTCTCCCCATCTAAAAATTTCTAGACTTGACTGGTGCTCAAGCCAACACATGATTCCATTGTATGGGTTGTTTGAAAGCCTATGAGTGTGTTATATGAGTTAAAAATTATCATTGATGCATGTTGGAGGTAAGGGGTTACATGGTTTAAGTTGTAGAGGATAGTGGTTATGAATTATAAGGGTATAAAGGTTATACAAGTGATGGGTTATATTAGGGTTTATAGAGGTTAGGTGTGATTGGGTTATAATAGTTAGTGTTAAAGGTTACATTAATGTTAGGAAGTAGGTTCTATAAAGAGTTAGACATTATTGGAGTTATATTAGGGGTTATGGATGATAATTTTTCTAAGAGTTAGTGATTATATGGTTAGCAGTTATAGAATTTAGAGATTAATTAAGTATTAGATGTTATAGGAGTTAGGGGTTTATAAATATTCCATAGAAAACAACAATTTTGGGGGGTTTATAAATATTCCATGGGGGTTTAATTAAGTATGTGATAGAAAACAACAATTTTGGGGGGGTTTATACATATTCCATACATTCTACACGATAAAAATTCTTTAATATGGAACACATGTTGTTCCCTAACCTTGGAATAGATAGTGAGATCATCTTGATAATCAACCATTGTATTACCAATCAAATCATGGTAGGAATGATCCATGGCCCTTTGAAATGTTGCACCAATATTCATCAACTTGAATGACATTCAAACATAAGCATAAGTCCCCTACAGAGTTGTGAAAGGTGTCTTAAGGTAATCCATTAATTCATCTACCAAAACAAGTGGGTGTACTGTGAGTCAAATTTGAGTCTACAAACCCTTCCATATCATTAAGGCATGTGAATAGTCTATCCATGTCAAATTTCAGTGCATACAGAAACAATTTGAGAAAATGTCAACATTGGCCCCATTCCTAGGTCATTGTTGCCCATGTTTAGTCCTGGTACAATGTCTTTTTGTTGTTCCTTTTAAAATTCGTTCAACAGTACACACATTCTCGCATCCAGTACTCCAATGACATATTTGTATTAATTGTGTTGATTAAACAATGAACGAAAAAAGAGGGATTTTTCATCACAACTATGACACATATACATTAATGTATAATATACACCAATTTGGTGTGGCTTAATCGTGACCTTAAAAATAGATTATTATTATTATTATATACAATGTAGAACCTGAAAGAAAAATGAGGAAAGGTTGATGCAAACTTAAAACTCGTGTCAACTAATTTGTGCACTAATTTGAAAACAATATAGGTTTTATGGTTTGTATGATGAATTGCGATGGAAACAAGTCAGTGTGTGAGTCAAATTTAAGTCTAGAAACCCTCCTATATAGTTAAGGCATGTGAATAGTCTATCCATGTCAAATTTCAGTGCATACAAAAACAATTTGAAAAAATTTCAACATTGGCCCCATTTGCATGTCACTATTGCCCATGTCTAGTACTCATAATACAATGTATTTTCTTTGTTCCTTTTAAAATTCATTCGAAAATACACACATTGCCACATCTAGTACTGCAGGGACATATTTTAATTGTGTTTATTAAACAATGAACAAAAAAAGAGGTATTTTTCATCACAACTATGACATAGATACATTAATGTATAATATACAATACAAAACCTGAAATAAAATTGAAGAAAGGCTGATGCAAAATTAAAACTTGTGTCAACCAATTTGTGCACTAATGTGTGTCACGGTTGCCCATGTCTAGTGACCTGCGAATGGGTTCGACTTAAATTTTTCAATACGGCCTGGGAAAGGTTGGGCGCCTAAACGCAACGCAAGGTGAGTTTGCAAGAGGGGCACCCACATGAGGAATCCTAATGAAAACAAGGCAGGGTGCCCAAAGGCAAGGCAAGGAAAGTTGGAAAGAGGGGTGCCCACAAGAGGAAATGTAACAAAAATGAGGTAGAGAACCCAAACACAACGCACGGCGAGTTGGCAAGAAGTGTGCCCACCCACATGAAATGCACGAAAAGGGCCACACAAGGGAGCATTATGAAAGAAGACGAGCCAAATGTCGAATAAGAAGCAATTTTGTCTTCGAGTTAACTTTTTCAAGATGGCCTAGGCAAGGATGGGTGCCCAAATTCACCGCAAGGTGAGTTTGCAAGAGGGGTGCCCACATGAGGAATCGTAATGAAAACAAGGCAAGGTGCCCAAAGGCAAGGTAAGGTGAGTTGGAAAGAGGGGCAACCACAAGAGGAAACATAACAAAAATGAGGTAGATCACCCAAACACAATGCAAGGTGAGTTGGAAAGAGGTGTGCCCACCCACATGAAAGGCACAAAAAGGGCCACACAAGGGAGCACTAGGTAAGAAGACGAGTCGAATTTCAGATACGGAGAAATTTTGGCTTCGACTTAACTTTTTCAAGACGACATGGGCAAGGCTGGGTGCCCAAATGCAACGCAATGTGATTTTGCAATAGGAGTGCACACATGAGGAATCGTAATGAAAGCAAGTGCAATAAGGCTCCAAGAAAGGTGGGTGTCCTAAATAATAAGCATAAATATAAGTGCAATCAAATTCGTTGAAATTATATTGAAATTTGACATGGAACTTCCAATACACCCATCACAAATTTCTTCCACCGAACCTGCACAATGAGCAATGAATGGGGCCAACGTTGAAATTTTTTCAATCTGTTCCCGTATGCATTGAAATTTGACATGGTTAGAGTAGATATTTTCTTTGATGGTATGGGAGGGTTTCAAGAATTAAGGATGTTTGATGTCCCCGCATAATATTTGAGATTGCCCATGTTTGCATCAATGTTCAATATAATGGATATCTCATTGTCATCATTCATTATTTCCATCTATATAATCTTTGTCGGAACTCTCTTGAAATGTCATGGAACTTCCAATACACCCATCACCAATGTCATCTTGCATCGACCTCACACAGTGAGCAGTGAATGGGGCCAACGTTCAAATTTATTCAAACTGTGCATGTATACGTCGAAATTCAACATGGTTAGAATATACACATGCCTTGATGGTATGTGAGGGTTTCAAGACTCAAGTATGTCTGATGTCCCCACATAATATTTGAGATCATCCATGTTTGCATCAACGTTCATAATGGATGTCGCATTGTCATCATTCGTCATTTCCATATGTATAATCTTTGTTGGAACTCTCTTGAAATTTCATGGAACTTCCAATTCACCCACTACAAATGTCATGCACCGACCCCACATAGTGAGAAGTGAATGGCGCCAATGTTGAAATTTATTTAATATGTTCCTATATGAGTCAAAATTTGACATGGTTATATTAGACACATGCCTTGACAGTATGGGACGGTTTCAAGAGTCAAGTATGTATGATGTCCCCACATAATATTTGAGTTCATCCACATTTTCATCAACGTTCATCATGCACGTATCATTGCCAATGTTTGTCATTCCCTTCTATAGAATTATTTTTAGAACTATCTTGAAATTTTACATGGAACTTCAAATACACCCATCACAAATTTCTTTCACTGACACTGCACAGTGAGCAGTGAATGGGGCCAACATTGAAATGTTTTCAATCTATTCCCTTATGCATCAAAATTTGACATGGTTAGACTAGATAGTTGCCTTGAAGGTATGGGAGGGTTTCAATACTTAAGGATGTTTGATGTCCTCGCATAATATTTGAGATCATCCATGTTTACATCAACATTCAATATAATGGATGTCTCATTTCCATCATTATTAATTTCCATCTATAGAATATTTTTCGGAACTCTCTTGAAATGTCATGGCACTTCCAATACACCCATCACAAATTTCATCTTGCACTAACCCCACATAGTGAGCAGTAAATGGGGCCAATGTTGTAATTTCTTGAAACTGTGCATATATGCATCGAAATTAGACATCGTTAGACTAGACACATGCCTTAATGGTATGGGAAGGTTTCAAGACTCAAGGGTGTCTAATGTCCCCACATAATATTTGAGATTGTCCATGTTTGCAACAACGTTCATAATTGGCGTCTCATTGTCATCATTCATTTTTTCCATCTGTAGAATCTTTGTTGGAACTCTATTGAAATTCCATGGAACTTCCAATTCACCCACCACAAATGTCATGCACCAACCTTGCATAGTGAGCAATGAATGGGGTCAACGTTGAAATTTATTCAATATGTTCTTGTATGCATCGAAATTTGACATGGTTAGACTATAAAATTGCCTTGACGGTATGTGAGGGTTTCAAGAATCAAGGATGTATGATGTCCCCACATAATCTTTGAGATCATCAACATTTGCATCAATGTTCATCATTCTACACCTCTCATTGTCATCATTTGATGCATACCCCCTCTCCCCTTCTCCTCTGGGGCTACACGACCTCCCGTTCGAGGATCGTTGAAACACTTGAGTCTAATTGACTCTTCAGCTCCCTGCTGGAACCGAATATACCTTATCACAGGTACCTCTTTCTCCAAAGTGTGGGTCCTCTTAACCCAATGACTCTCTTCTTATCACTTTGAAGAAAGTTAGCGGCGGAACTCGTTCTCCGTGTTAGGCCCTTTCTATCATATGACCTCGAGTTGTGTCCCGAGGATAAACCACAAAAAGCGCCTCGGGCTTCAGGATTCAGCTCTCTCCACAACAACCGAATCTTATGTTCCCGAACTCTGAATCAATGAACTCACATTGGCACGAGGATCAATGGCCCTCATTCTTTTCTAAGATCGACGATTGCGATCTATTCAGACTACAATCTTCAGGGGTCTCTCTCTATCCTCCTTGGATATCTCCCAGATTACTACTCCTTTGAAGTGTGCGGATTGCTTCTATGTGTCCCTTCCATATCCAACGGTCTAGATTCAAACTGCTCTTCGCGACTTCATGAAGATTTCTGTTTGCTCTAGGCAAACCTCCCCAAGTTCTAACTCCCGGATATCCTAATCTCTTGCCACTTGTCTCCTTCCGACGATGGATGATTCTACCTTCCTTCAGGAATTCGACTAGTACTTCCTCCTACAAACACACTTAAAACTTTTTCTGCCCGAGATGTAGACTGTTCTCGGCCCTTCTTCTACACTCCTCACAGAATCCTGCGCTAGTTCTTCTGAGATTTTTCTCATCTTGAAACCTTATAGGTTCTCGATTCTCCTGTGCCCTTCCGTAGACTTTCTAGTGCCCTCCTGGCAACTTAACACTCTTCCTTCTGATCTTATATGGTGAACTTAATTTATCCTCAACGCACTCCTTGTGCTCGTTTCACCCTTCTTACGACCTTTTCCCTGAGCCCTTCCAGAATTGTTAAGGCATCTCCTTTCCTAGCTCAATGCACACTTGAAAATCCTTCCTTCTTCATAGTGTTTAGAAACCCTAGGGTTCTCTCAACATATCCAACACTCCAAAATGTGTTTGTTCTATGTGCACTCGCACTTTCTCAATGCCCTCCTGGAAGAGTCTTACAGAGTGTTCAGTAATTTTGGGATGCGCTTTCTCCCTCACAGCCTTTCTTTCCAAGGTATTCAACAACCTTGAATTTCCCTTCTGAGTTTGTGAATTATATTGGTGTGCCCTCCTAACAACTTCTCTTCTTACTCGAATGAGTTCAGACACGCACTCCTTGCGTTGGCTCACAGAGGTTCAACTCTCTGTCGTGCACTCCTTGCACTTAGCCTAAAGAACTAGAATTAATTCAGCACACTAACATATAGAAGATTATAATTCTATCCCTGCAGATGATTCCTAACATATGTCTATAGTATAAACGCATATGAATGACATTCAAAACTAAACATCCATTACATAAAAAATGACAAACAAGAAAATTCGTTACTTTCTATTAATGGCGGAATGTACATTTACAATATGTGAGTCTGGGCTACGACCGAGTCTCATCTCTCGCCAACCTCCAACTCAACCTCTCAAAATATTCTTGACCTACTCTACTAGGAAACAATACAAAGATTTATACAAGAGGATCTCGATGAGATTCCCTCCAAGCTAATCTAGTGGTGTCTAATAACCATTCAAAATGCCTGACTAATGAAGCAAATTAAAATGATGGGAATATTTGTTAAGGTTTAAGCTCTTATTAGAGTTATTTGCATTTCACTAGATAACAATAGCATAAGATAGGATCACTGAGAAATACACAATCACAAGAGACACATCATTTATCTTGGCAAACCCTCATGGGGGAGAAAACCCAACAAAACTTCCTTATTATAGATAGCCAATACAATGCCAAGAGATAACTCAAACAAATACAAAAAGTCCTCTCCCAATAATGCGCCTCTCTCTCTCTCTCTTCTCCAACTGCAGCTCCAAAACTTGTCTCTCAATGAACAAGTGAGTTTATGTCTAAGTGAGGTGCTAGCCTCCTTATTTATACAACTCTGGCACATGTGGAAGTTTGTCTTCACTGGCAGGGCCGACTTCTTATTCTGCCTATTACAATTATGTTTTGACCAATCTGCAAAAGAAGATTTGGTCATTTACAATATCCGACATGATCAATCTACAACAGGGGATTGATCTAATGAATAATACGGCGCTAATAATTAGAATACACTTTGAAGTTACATTATTTCAACAGTCCCCCTTAACAAGAAGGGTACTCTACAACAACATCAGGTGAGAGAGAGGATAACATCATCAACAACATTATGTGGGTGAGAGGACAACATCATCAATATCATCTTGGAACACTGACTGGCGTATCTATAAATTATCGGAAGTTTTTCTCATCGGCAACATCATCATTATCAGTGGAATGAAATCATCATCTACATCAATATGGATTAGTATAAAACTAATATATCATCATCACAGCACGAGGCTAGTCTCATCATCACAACATGAGGCTGGCACACTACACAACAATTAAGCTGGAATCACAATACTAGACTGGCTTTACATCATAACAATTAAGCTGGAAGCACAATACTAGGTTGGATTTACGCCACAACAATTAAGTTGGAAGCACGGTACTAGACTAGCTTTATGTCACAACAATTAAGCTGGAAGCACAATACTAGGCACATCTCAACACAACAATCTAGACTAGCTTTACGTCACAACAATTAAGCTAGAAGCACAGTACTAGGAATATCTCAACACAACAATCTAGATTGGATTTATGTCACAACAATTAAGTTGGAAGCACAGTAAGTCATATCTCAACACAACGATTAAGATGGAATCACAGTACTAGACTAGCTTTACGTCACAACAATTAAGCTGGAAGCACAGTGCTAGACTGGCATATCTCAACACAACACTACTCTCCCTTTCGAGGGAGGTCCTTTCAGACTATACCAAGCTTATTTCGAAAGTGCTCAAACTTTACACGAGATAGAGGCTTGGTCAACACATCGAAAACCTGTTCATCTGTGCTAACATATTGGAGCTTTATGGCTCTTCTCTGCACCATGTCACAGATGTAATGATATCGGATCTCTATGTGCTTCTACTTGTCATGAAATACAAGATTCTTTGACATCTTTATGCAGATATGGTTGTCATGTATGATCGTGGTTGCTTCCATCTCTAGGTCGAATAGACCAGTCAATAACTTACGAAGCCATATAGCTTCGCAGCTGGTAGAACAAGCAACAATGTATTATGCTTTCGTTGTACTGAGAGCAATGCTAGATTGCTTCCTACTCTTCCATGAGATCATGGTTGATCCCAAACTGAAACAACATCCTGAAGTGCTCTTCCTGTCAGAGACACTTCCAGCCCAATCTGAATCAGTGTACCCACTCAGTGTGAAATCATGATCTCCATAATAGCTGAGACCACAATCTAATGTACTCTTAAGGTACCTCATCACATGTTTTTCAACAACTAGGTGAACATGTCTGAGTTCTACCAGAAACTGACTCAAGGTGTTCACGACAAAATAGATATTGTTAGAATATAATGGATTTGCTCGTTTTACCATTGAAAATATCTCTATTGTCACCCAACCATAGGCTGAAGCCACCCTCCGAGCACCTTAAACTTGATAGAGAATCACTCCGGAAGAAAACCCTAGGCTAGATAGCCAAACGAAGGGTAGCACACCTTTCCCTAAGGATGGAGCACCAACAAGAGCTGATCAGATAGTCCAAACCCTAACCAAGATATATTCCAAGACAAAACGTAATTGCTAGCTGCAAAAGCTACATTTATAGCTCAACTCAAACCTACACACAAAACTGGGCACTGCAGTGCACACAAGTTGTTGCTCTGCAATTCTGAGACGGCCTGCTAGAATGAGAACTAGCCTCATGTATTTATACTAATTCTGGCTAGCTGCCTGAGCCGAATTCTCATTCTAGCTATCTTTATGTTCAGTATATATTATTATTTTTGGTCGACTTCTTCTCTTGGAGGCTAATAACCTAATATAAATTATCTCCTTGAGCCGACAAGTCTTCTAGGGTTATTAGCCAACTCATTAGGGTTTCTTCTTTCTTCTCGAAGTATTCTATCCTCGTCAAGTTTACACGTGGAGTAAAATACCTCCTGCAGCTACCATAATATCAACACTCCCTCCTATCTAGGGAGTTATTATAGGTAATGGTCTTGAGCACAAAAACATACCACTCACCCAGTAGCATCAACATAGTTGTATAGACTATATCATGACTAGATCATGAACACCATCATCGTCATCATCAATGTCATCAGCTGCATCATCTCTCGAAACCATACTCTATCTGAGTAATTAGACATGATGCTCACTCCACAGAGTGATACAAGAGACATTCTTCTAATCTAGAAGAGTAAATGATCTTAACCATTTTCCGTCTGGGAAATATTTGTCCTTTGATTATCCATCTAACTGATAATCATTTCCAATACTATTGATAGTCTTCAAGGAAATCAAAACAAAATAGAACACAACTGTGTCTATCCATAGTAGTACATAACTACAATCAAGTAGTACACTACCACACCAAGTAACACACAAGTACTTGATCAATGACGTATAGTCACGAACAGTGGAACACATCCACCATAGTAGTATACATCTACTGTCACATAGTCTTCATAACAATCATCTGATATCAACCTGCAAAGAAACAATGTTATGATATAAACTGAATCATCTGGGCCAATATTTCACTCACATCTATGAGATATGAAATAATATATTCCCTCAGAGTAGAAAAATGAGATATCTGGACTATTCTTCTCAAGAAAGGAAGAATAACTATCATGTCTTTTGAACCTGGACCATTCCCCACTCTGGGCCATTCTTCCTACACTAATCAAAGTGCACCCTAGAGAGAATGTATAAACCTTAAGGAATGTCTGTCCCTAATTGTTGAGCCTGGACCATTCCCCACCTTGGGCCATTCCTCCTACACTAATCAAAGTGCACCCTGAAGAGAATGTATAAACCCTAAGG
>SNQJ01S0027110.1:0-15304 GCA_010110895.2 Picea sitchensis | reverse complement strand
CCATTCTTTCTTCTGAATGGATTCTTCAAAGCAGGTAGGCTCCTTCTCTAGGAGATCACACATCAAATCCATATAACTAGAGAATGGCTTAGGTCTCTTCACCCGTCTCGTGGTTTCTTTGGGAACACCATAATTCTCTCCATCTTGAATAAGCTCTCTAGCCCAAGATGGCTTTCTCTTATGGGAGATCATCATCTCAGGAGGTTCTTGAAATTATACCGTGTCATGATCTTCTAGAATTTCCTCATCAGGGGAAGTTACGGCTTCCCTCATTGGTTCTGCAGCTCTGGGAACCTCCCTCACTGATTCTACAACTCTGGGAGCTACAAGTTCCTCTTCATATACTTCTTCAAGATGGCATATTCTCGATTTATTAAGCATTGCATATTCATCAGATGTCACATCCCTGTTGATATCAATGTGATGGTGACCTAGTATATAAATCCTGAAGGCCTTGGAGACCTCACAGTATCCCACAAATATTCCCTTCTTTCCTGGGGGTTCCAACTTGTTTCTCTTCTCTTTCGGAATATGTATAAATATTGGGCAGCAAAATATTTTGAGATGGTTTACCTCTGGATTATTTTCGGTTAACATATCTTTCGGGGTCTTGAACCCAAGTTCACTATGGGACAATCAATTTTGCACATATACGACTGTCATTGTTGCTTCTGCCCATAAGCACATAGGAAGATCTTGATCATGGATCATGGTCTTCATTGCTTCCATTATCGTTCTGTTCTTTCTTTCTGCTACACCATTTTGTTGAGGATTGTAGGGACTAGTGAGCTCCCTCTTGATCCCAACATCTTTGCAGAAGTTCACAAACTCTTTTGAGGTGTATTCTCCTCCATTATCTGACCTGAGTATCTTGATATTTCTTTCGGAAAGATTCTCTATCAAGTCTTTGAATTCCTTGAATTTATTGAACACTTCATCTTTTGATTTTAAAAAGTACACCCAGGTCTTACAAGAGTAATCATCAATAAAATATGCATAGTATACATACCCACTAATGGAGGATGATGGCATTGGGCCACACACATCTGAATGAATGAGTTCTAGGACTCCTTCTGCTTTGATGTCTCTCTTCGGAAAATGGTTCTTGATGTTCTTCCCTTATGCACATCCATTGTACATGCCTTCATGGTCAACCTTGAGTTCTGGTAGACCTATGACTATTTTGCATACATATGTTAGTGCCTTGTAGTTGATGTGGGATAATATTCCATGCCAAATTTCACATGGATTCTCAATAGCGTGGGTCATGGAATCTTCTGAGTGACCCTTTATATTATACAATCCACCTTCTTCTTTTCCAATGACGATTGCTTCTTTCAAGGTTTCTCCTTTAGCCCACATAAGAACTTCTCCATCTATAAAGGCAACTCTGAAGCCTTTTTTTTCTAAAGATGATATGGAGAGTAGGTTCTTTGTCAAACCTGGTACATAGAGTACATCCTTCATCTTCATTGAGTTCCTTGAGTTAATATTGTAGTTTGATCCTCGCACTCCCTTGATAGGGTATTGGTAATCATCTCCAAGTGTCACTTTCTGAGAAAACTTCTTTTTTGAAATGAAAGAGAGAATATCTCTTCGTCCTGTCATGTGCTTGGAGGCACCACTATCAATGAGCCAAGTGTCCTCTCTAAGTGTTACCGATCTTGAGAGGGCCGAGATTAATACATAGTATTTAATTTGTTCTCTTAACATATTTGCGAGTGGCTCTTCATCTTCAACTGCATGGGCATGGTGCCTCTTATTTTTCCTCTTGTATTCTTCTCGTCTTGCTGGAGAATATCTCACAATATGTCCCATCTTATCACAATGGTAGCATTGGACATATGAGTAATCTCTTTCCTTTTGTTGTCCTTTCTTATGGAATCTCCTTGGATGAGATTCTTTATGACTGAATTTGTTTTGGGGGTGAGACTCTTTATGAGTTTCTTTTTGGAATTAATACTTCTTTATTCCTCCTTTAGTGTGAGTAGCTAGGGCTTGATCTTCGTCTCTTGCTAGTAAAGCCTCACGGCTAGCTACTCTTGTTTCTTCTTGAATGCATTCTTCCCATAGACCATCAAATTTTAGTTTCTCCATTTTGGCACAAATCGTTTGGATGAATGCATCCCAAGGTCTTGTGAGACCATTATGGGCCATAATTATAAGTTTGTCTTCGTCTATAGCGTCTCTGATCGCTTCTAGTTGTTCTTTGAATTGGGATATTCTGGAGAAATATTCTTGGATTGATTCTCCTCTCTGCATCTTTGTATTCTTGAGCTGAGTTATTAGATTCATCTTCTGGTTTATGTTCCTTCCTTCATATAGTTTGATTAGGGAATCAAACATTTCTTTCAGAGTCTTCTTTGATGACACATAACGGATCAATTGATCTTTGATTGAATCTGCAATGATTCTTTTGGCCCTGATCGTGTCCTTTTGATGCTTTGCTTTGTCTGCAACATCGTCGGTTTCCGATACTTCTTCTTTGACGAATATTGCTAGGTTGTTCTCTTCAAGAATGAGATCAATCCTATAGTTATAGGCATAGAATTTTTCCACACCTTCCAGCTTGTCAACAAGCTTAGTGCTTCCAAACATCTTTTACCCGGAGCTAGGAAAATGTCCAAAAATTGAAAATGCTCAAAATAAAATTCTGAACTTACCAGGAGGTGCGCTTGGTTGAGGCAAGTAGCCTGGTGTGTTTGGATCTGAGAAAATCCAACTTTTACCCCTCCAAACTTGATCTGTGGATTTATGGACTGGTGCTTCTGGTTTTCTAGTACCTCTGGTACTTCTAGTACTCAGGTTTCTGGTACTTTTGGTACTTTCTAAAACTAGTGTTTCACTTTCCAAGAGATATAGCCACTGAAAAGTTGTGCTGAGGATGCCAAAGTGTTCCTTGAGGAAGGGGAAACTTTTTTAGATGGTTTTAGGGCTGAAATGCTTCATCAACAAAAGCCCTAATTTGCATGTACAACAACAATGACGTTTTCACTTTCTCTTATGAAAGATGCTCTCTTCAGCTTAGCTCTGATACCATGTTAAGGTTTAAGCTATTATTAGAGTTCTTTTCATTTCACTAGATAACAATAGCATAAGATAGGATCACTTAGAAATACACAATCACAAGAGACACGTCATTTATCCTAGGAAACCCTCATGGGGGAGAAAACCCAACAAAACTTCCTTATTATATATAGCCAATACAATGCCAAGAGATAACTCAAACACATATAGAAAGTCCTCTCCCAAGAGTGTGCCTCTCTCTCTCTCTCTCTTCTCCAACTGCAGCTCCAAAATTTTTCTCTCAATGAACAAGTGAGTGTGTGTCTAAGTGAGGCACTAGACTCCTTATTTATACAACTCTGGCATGTGTGGAAGTGTCTCTTCACTGGTAGGACCGACTTCTTCTTCTGGGTGGTGATAACCACCTTTAATATATTATGGGGCCTCTTTAATATATTTTGGGGCCGACTTCTTACAATTATGTTTTGACCAATCCGCAAAAGGGTATTTGGTCTTTTACAATAGCCGACATGATCAATCCACAATAGGGGATTGATATAATGAATAATACCACGCTAATAATTAGAATACACTTTGCAGTTACATTATTTCAACAATCTGAACCGAATCGGATGCAGATCCCTCCTACCATCAACCACTTAATGACGACATACAACTTGTGTGAAGGCACAACTTGGATCTACCATCCTGACAACATTAATTTCCTAAATAACATTTTAGATTTCAAAGGAAGAATGAGAGGGCGACACCTCTCCCTTCCTTGAATGCACACCAATCATTGTAATCAGCTGGTGCATGCTGAGGTGGAGTGATTCTCTTGCATCATACTCCATGGCTACAAATATTCATGAGCTCCTTCTCATGAGCTTCCCAGCTCTATTGAAATCCTCTTGGATCCCAAACTTTCTCTTGGAGTTGTCCTTCTGCTCCTCTACTCCGTTGCTTCTGTTGCTTCTGCATCTTCTCTATTTCTCGTGCATATTCTCCTCTATCTAGCTTCTCCTTGCTGACCGCTTCTTCCGCTGACCTCAACATCAACTCCCTTATCTCTTCTATCACCTCTTCCAACTGCTTCATCATCTGGTTCTCCTTGTGAAGTATGCTTTGTTGCAACTCTTCATGTTTCTCTATGGGTAGATCATTCTGACCTCCCACGCTCTTTTCATCCCTTTTGAAAATGGCTGGCCACTCTGCTACAAACTTCAATTCCGCAAGATCCTTACTGAACTGATATTCAGTTACCTCCTATGATAGACTACTTCCTGTCAACTCTTCTTGCGCTAGTTAGACCCCATCTTCCCCCAGCTGCAACTCGTGCTGGCATGTATTCTATGGCATGGCTATCATATGGAATTCAACTTCTAGTTCTGGACTATCCAACCAATCCTCCAACACATTCAACTACATCTCCCACTAAGTGAGTGACTCAACAGTGTGATCCTCTTCCGTTGGGGAAAAATTTAGTATCTTCTCCTCCTCCTCCATGACAGTCTCAACTTGTTTTCCTTCTATTGCATCTACAACACTTGTGCTATCCTTTCCTCGATTGCTTGGCAGGAATATATGGATTCCCCCAATGACCATAACACTCTGTTGATCCTTCTCCTTTATGACAAAAGTTTTCAACTTCTCAACATCTTCATTCACGCTGCTTGTTGTTCAACATGTATCCTCGTATGGATGAGGCATTTATTCTACCTCCTCTCCATCTGTCAACAAACCTTGTTGACATGAACCCTTAGTTGAGCTCATCTCTTCTCCCTTGCCCACTTGGAAAATCTGGATGTCTCCTCTGGCCTCCTAGAAATTCATGAGATCAACTGACCCCTTCACATCGCCCACCTGGAAATCTACTATACCTATGCAATATACATTTCCCTCTCCATTGAGGTTTTTGGCATATCTCAACCATATTTTTAACACCCATTGCTTCTTTCTGGCCAATAACTCTTGAACAAGCCACTTAGCTTTCCTTTTCAAAGGACACTCGTATCTCCAACGTACCTTTTCCTCCTGATGCATTATAAATGCTAGATTCTTCATCTCTGCTCAGATTTCACTAAGCTCTTTGTCCATCTTTACCTTGCTTCTCTGCAGGAAGTCTTCTCCTTGACCATGCTTATGACCTACAACAACCATCGCGCTTCACCTGCAACCCACCTATTTGTTTACCATCTATTGCACACCTTGCAAAAGTTTCCACAGAGCATCTCACTCTGTCTCTCCTGCCTACAAAAATCAAATATGTGGCTTTGTTACCACTTGACGCATACCCCCTCTCCCCTTCTCCTCTGGGCCTGCACAACCTCTTGATCTAGGATTTTTCAAACACCTAATTTGAATTGGCTCTTTAACTCTCTTCTTGAACCAAATATACCTTATCAAATGTCCCTCTTTCTCCAAAGTGTGGGTCCTCTTAACCCCACGACTCTATTCTTGTCCCTTTGAAGAAATTTAGCGGCGACACTCATTCTTTGTGTCAGATCCTTTCTATCATATGTCCTCGTGTTGTGTCCCGGGGCTAAACCACAAAAATAACTTCGGTATTTGGGCTTCGAATCTCTCCACAACTACCAACTTCTACGTTCCTGGACTTCGAATCGGTGAACTCACATTGGCATGAGGATCAATGGTCCTTGTTCTTCCTTAAGATCGACAGTTGCGATCTATTAAGACTTCGGTCTTCAGGAGTCTCTCGTTGTCATCCTTGGATATATCTCAGAGTACTACTCCTCTGAAGTGTGTGGATCGCTTCCACACGTCCCTTCTAGATCCAACAGTCTATATTCAAACCGCTCTTTGCGACTTCGTGAATATTTCTATTTTCTCTTGGAAAACCTCTCAGAGTTATAACTTCCATATCTCCTAATCTATTGCCACCTGTATCCTCCCAAATATGGATGATTATGTCTTCCTTTGGGATTTCGATGAGTCCTTCCTCCTGTGCACACACTTAGCACTTTTTCTTCCTAAGACTTAGACTGTTCTTGGCCCTTCTTCTGCACTCCTCGCAGAATCCTGCGCTAGTTCTTCTGAGATTTTGCTCGGCTTCGAACCTTCGAGTTTCTCAGTTCTCCTACGTCCTTCCACAGACTTTCTAGTTCCCTCCTGACAACTTAACACTCTTCCTCTTGAGCTTATATTGTGAACTTACTTTATCCTCAGCGCACCCCTTGCTCTTGTTTCATCCTTCTGACGACCTTTTCCCTGAGCCCTTCTAGAATTGTTAAGGCATCTCCTTTCCTAGCTCAATGCACACTTGAAAATCCTTTCTTCCTCATAGTGTTTAGAAACCCTGGGGTTCTCTCAACATCTCCAACACTCCAAAATGTGTTGGTTCTATGCGCACTCTCACTTTCTCAATGCCCTCCTGGCAGAGTCTTACAGAGTGTTCAGTAATTATGGGCTGCGCTTTCTCCCTCGCAGCCTTTCTTTCCAATGTATTCAACAACCTTGAATTTCCCTTCCGAGTTTGTGAATTATATTGGTGTGCCCTCCTAACAAATTCTCTTCTGACTTGAATGAGTTTAGACACACACTCCTTGCGTTGGCTCACAAAGGTTCAACTCTCTGTCACACACTCCTTGTACTTAGCCTAAAGAACTAGAATTAATTCAACACACTCACAGATAGAAGATTATAATTCTATCCCTACAGAAGATTTCTAACATATGTCTACAGTATAAACTCATATGAATGACATTCAAAAATAAACATCGATTACACAGAAATTGAAAAATAGGAAAATCTATTAGTTTCTATTAATGGTGGAATTTCCATTCACAATATGTGAGTTCGGACTGTGACCAAGTATCGTCTCTCTCCAACCTCCAACGCAACCACTCCAAATATTCTTGGCCTACTCTACTAGGAAACAATACAAATACAAGAGGGGATAGATGAGCTTCCCTCCAAGCTAAGCTAGTTGTGTCTAATCACCATTCAAAATGCCTAACTAATGAGGCAAATTAGAATGATGGAAATCTGAACCAAATCGGATGTAGATCCCTCCTACCATCAACCAATTATTGGAGACCTCATCTATAACTTGTGAAAAGGCACAAATTGGCTCTACCATCCTGAAAACATTAATTTCCTAAATCACGTTTTAGATTTCTAAGGAAAAATGAGAGGGCGGCGCTTCTCCCTTCCTTGAATGTGCACCAATAGTGATAATCAGCTGGCATGTTCTAAGGTGGAGCGATGCTCCTGCATCATACTCCACGACTACGAAAATCCATGAGCTCCTGCTCATGAGCTTCCCAGCTCTGTTGAAATCCTCCTAGATCCCAAAATTTCTATTGGAGTTGTCCTTCTTCTCCTCTACTCCACTGTTGCTACTGCTTCTGCATCTTCTCTGCTTCTTGTGCAAGTTCTCCTCTGTCCAACTTCTCCTTGTTGACCGCTTCTTCCACTAACCTCAACATCAACTCTCTTATCTCTTGTATCACCTCTTCTAGTTGCTTCATCGACTGATTCTCCTTGTGCAGTCTTCTCTACTGCAACTCTTCATGATGCTCTATGGGTATATCATCCTGACCTCCCACGCTACTTTCATCCCTTGTGATGATGAATGGTCACTCTGCTGCAGACTCTAATTCTACAGGTTCCTTACTAAATTGTTGTTCAGTTACCTCCTCTTACAGACTACTTCCTGTCATCTCTTGTTGTGTTGGTTGGACCCCAGCTTCCCCCAGCTGCAACTCATGCTGGCACGTCTCCTCTCGCATGGATATCATATGGAAGCCACCTTCTAGTTTCAAACTATCCAACCAATCCTCCAACACCTTCAACTCCATCTCCCACTAAGTGAGTGACTCAACTAGGTGATCATCTTTCGTTGGGGAAGACTTCAATACTTGCTCCTCCTCCTCCATGACAGTCTCAACTTGATGTCATTCTATTTCATCTGCAACACCTGTGCTATCCTTTCCTCGGCTGCTTGGAAGGAATATCTAGATTCCCCCAATGACCAGAATGCTCCTCTGATCCTTCTCCTTTGTGACATAAGTTTTAAACTTCTCATCATCTTCATTCATGTGGTTTTTTGTTCCACATGTATCCTCATATGGATGAGGCCTTTATTTATTCTCCTCTCGATATGTCAACACCCGTTGCTGACATGAACCCTCAACTAAGCTCATATCTTCTACCTTTCCCACCTAGAAAATCAGGATGTCTCCTCTGGCCTCCTGACAGTTCATGAGATCAACTGATCCCTTCACATCGTTCACCTGGAAATCTAGTAGACCTCTGTCATATCTCTTTCCCTTTCCATTGATGTTTTCAGCATATCTCAACCATATTTTTAACACCTACTACTTCCTTCTTGAAAATAACTCTTGAACAAGCCACTTAGTTGTCCTTTTCAAAGGCCACTCATATATCCAATGTACCCTTTCCTCCTGCTGCATTCTAAATGCTAGATTCTCCATCTCTTCTCAGATTTCACTGAGCTCTATGTCGATCTCCGCCTTGCTTCTCAGTGGGAAGTCTTCTCCTCGACCATGCTTATGACCTCCAAAAACCATATTTCTTCACCTGCAACCCACCTGGTTGTTTACCATCTACTGCGCACCTTGCAACAATTTCCATAGAGAATCTCACTTTGTCTCTCCCGCCTACAAAAATCAAATATGTGGCTCTGATACCACTTGACGCATACCCCCTCTCCCCTTCTCCTCCGGGGTTGTGTGACCTCCCTGTCTAGGATCGTTCAAACACCTGAGTCGAATTGACTCTTCGACTCTCTGCTGGAACTGAATATACCTTATCACATGTCCCTCTTTCTCCAAATTGTGGGTCCTCTTTGTTAAATTATGAGCTTGATTTCTTATGCAAATTAATTCTTTTATTTTCTTCAACACTTTGATTACATCTTAATACACTTCAACAATACCAAATCATAATCGAATATAAATAACTATGTAGATAAGTAAGCATGCACATCAAAAACACATATACCCTGGGGAAACCCTGTACAGGGAGAAAACCCCCAACAAACGATATTCCTTTATTGCATTAATAATGTAATATCACTTACAGATATCTTCCATGAATGTTCTACTCTTAAATAGATTTCCAAAATGTCTCTGACCTGACAAAGATCTAAGAGATCTTGTTGAAATACACCTTTGATACGCTACCTCTATTGTTGATATACAACACTGATATGTTGATGATATACGCCTCTGATATGCAGCCTCTATTGCTGATATATAGCACTGATATGCTTCTTTGGTATGTTGCCTCTTTATCACTGATATGTGCCTCTATTGCTTCACCCTTAACCTGCATATCAAGTTGTGTTGAAGAGAGGGGTCAACCTCTGCTTATATAGGCTGAAGAAGAGAAGTGTATGGCTCGAAATAGTAACTTGTTTACATGCTTTAATCATAACTCATCTTCATACTTTAGTTCGAACTTAGAACTAGACTTGAGACCAATATACTTTAGTTCGAAAATATAACTAGACTTGAGACTTCAATTACAACTCAACATTACACTTTAGTTCTAAAATAGAACTAGACTTGAGACTGGTATACTTTAGTTCGAAAATAGAACTAGACTTGAGACTTCAATTACAACTCGACATTACACTTTAGTTCTAAAATAGAACTAGACTTGAGACTGGTATACTTTAGTTAGAAAATAGAACTAGACTTGAGACTTCAGTTACAACTCAACATTACACTTTAGTTCAAAAATAGAACTAGACTTAAGACTTTAGTTACAACTCAACATTACACTTTAGTTTGAAAATAGAACTAGACTTAAGACTTCAGTTACAACTCAACATTACACTTTTGTTCGAAAATAGAACTAGACTTGATACTTCAATTGCAACTCAACATTACACTTTAGTTCAAAAATAGAACTAGACTTAAGACTTCAGTTACAACTCAACATTTTACAAGGCAATTCGAAATTCTCTTCATGGTGAATAATGTTACACGTGCCAATGCACTAGATCAATACATTTATATAATTTTCAATATAGGAATATCGTTTGTTTCTAGCTCATAGGAATTTTGTATTCAACCTAAATTTTTCTAGATGCCTTGACTTTTTCTCATGGCTCACAAGGTTTTACTAGGCTCACAGGGGTTGTACATTCCCCTTGACTTTCGCACTAGTCTTTCTATGCTCACAAAAGTTGTACATTCCCCCTGACTTTTGCAATAGACTGTCTATGCTCAGAGAGGTTGTACATTTCCCCTTACTTTTGCATTAGACTCACATATCATCTCATTCATCCTAACTTTTGGTTTGACTCACAGAGGTTGTACGTTCTCCTTGGATTTTTTCAAAACCTCACAAGACTGGTTGATTCTCCAAATCTCCCTGGCTAGCCTTAGGGTGGCCCATATGGCCTCTCATTGGAGAATGACTATCAGTGTTTCCAAATTTAACACTCCCTCTCAGCGAGGGAGTCATTCTCATCCACACCAAGCTTTCCTCTTAGATGCACAAACTGTCTCGAGGTCAGAGGCTTGGTCAGGATATCAACTACCTGCTCGCTCGTGTCTATGTACTGTAACTTTACAGTTTTTCTTTGGAAAAAGTCTCAAATGTAGTGGTACCTCATTTCAATATGTTTTGACCTGTCATGAAATACTAGGTTCTCTGTCAATTTTATGCAACTTTGATTATCACAGTGAACCATCGTCGTCTCGAGCTTGTCACCAAACAACCTAGAAACCATTTTTCTGAGCCATGTTGCTTTCTTTCTAGCATCACTTGTTTCAATGTACTCAACCTCTACTGTAATTTGTGCAATGGATCCCTGCTTCCGAATTGACCAAGAGATCATAGCGGATGCTAAACTGAAGCACTATCTGTAAGTACTCTTCCAATCCACTGGGCTTCCTTTCTAGTCAGCATCTGCATACCCATGCAGAAATAAAACACCACTGGATGTATATCTCAGACCATAAGTAACGGTCCCTCTGAGATATCTCAAGATGTGCTTTGCTGCCACCCAATGTCTCTATCTCAGTTCAATCATGAACTAACTCATTGCAATCACTGCATAGCATATATCTGGCCTAGTGTGGATCATGTACATTAATGATCCAATCAGCTGCCTATACATGGTGGGATCCACCAAATATGAACCTGTATCAAAATCATGTAGCTTCCTCAGGTTGGTAACCATCGAAGTAGACATGGATTTTCAATCCATCATACCAAACCTCTTTAGTACAACCATTGTGTATTTTCCTTGTGCCAGAAATATCTCTCTCTGTATTTTCCATACTTTCAATCCTAGGAAGTAATGAATCAAGCCTAAGTCTTTCATCTCGAATTCTGAGGTTAGTTCCCTCTTACACCAGGCTATTAGCCCTTCATCTCCTGTTAGAAAGAGATCATCAACATATAGGATTAGTATAATAGGTTGGTTACCTCTTACCTTAAAGTACAAATTTGCATCAACATCACTTTTTTGAAAGCCCGGGATTTTAAGAAAGCCATCAATCCTGTCATACCAAACTTTGGGAGCCTTCTTAAGACCATACAAGGCCTTCCTTATCTTGCATACATGAGTGCCTTTTTTATGCAGTAAAAAACCATATGGTTGTTCCACAAAGACCTCCTGTTCAACTTTCCATTCAAAAATGTTGTTTTTACATCCATCTGATGTAGCGTCCAACCAAGAACGGAAACTAAAGCAATAATAGTTTGAATGGAGGTATACCTGGCTACAGGGGAAAAAGTATCTTCGTAGTCAATTCCTTCTTTTTGAGTGAAGCCTCTGGCTACAAATATTGCTTTGAAATTTTCCACACTTCCATCTGCTGTATGTTTGATCTTATAGATCCATTTGGAAGAAACCACTGATTTGTCTTTTGGCCTCGACACAATGTCCCAAACATTGTTCTTTATAATAGACATGTATTCCTCAACCATGGCATCCTTCCATACTTGTAATTTATCTACTTCTTCAAATGAAGAAGGTTTGGTATCACTAATGTTGCTCATCAGTGCAACACAACCTCCAAACCTATGAGGCCTCTTCCTTCCCCTGAAAGTTCCTTTGGGAGAAGTTATCTTTTTTGCTTCCTATACTATTTATTTAAGCCAACCTGACTTCCTTTTGGATGGAGGTTATTCAATATTTCTTTCTAACACTTTAGCAGGTTCTAGGGGCTCAGTACTTGGCCCTTCACTAGGTTCCTCCCTTTGATCATATAACTCTTGATTTTTAGAAGAGGATGAAGTTTGTTGAACTGCTTCTGATTCCCGTTGAAGCTCTCTAGATTTCTTAAATGCGACTTCCTCATGGAAAGTCACATCTCTTCTTACCTCTATTTTCCTCTGACCTGGTACATAAATCCTGTAAGCCTTGGAGTTCTCATTGTACCCCATAGAAACCCCTTTATTTCCTGAGGGTTCCATCTTTTTCCTCTTTTCCTTAGGGACATGAATATACACATGACACCCAAATATCCTTAGATTCCCTAATTTAGGTTTGATCCCTGATAAGACCTCTTCAAGAGTCTTATCCTTCAAGATAGCATGTGGACACCTGTTCTGAATATACACGGCAGTGGAAGTAACTTCTACCCATAAAGAATTTCGCAGATCCTGGTCAAACATCATTGCTTTCGTTGCCTCACAAATTGTCATGTTTTTACGATCAACAACTCCATGGCACGGTCAACTGTCTCTTGATTCCTGTTGACTTGCAAAAATCCTCAAACTGGAGAGATTTAAACTCTCCTCCATTGTCTGTTCTAAGGATTCTGATGTGTTTCCCTGTTTTCTTTTCAATAAAGGATTTATACTCTTTGCATTTATCAAATGTGTCACTTTTAGCTTTAAGGAAATATATCCAACATTTTATTGAGTAATCATCAATATAAATGACATAATACAAACAACCACTGAGTGAGGGAGATGACATGGGACCGCATACATCAAAATGAACCAGATCTAAGATGCCCTGAGCTCTGTTGTCACTACTAGGAAATGATTTCTTTATATTTTTACTTAGCATGCATCCATTGCAAATTTATTTTTACTAAGAGAAATAGAGGGCATGCCACATACCATGCTCTGTATATCTGGAAGAGATTTGTAATTAATATGTCCAAGTATTTTGTGCCATAACTCGTTGGAGATAGTCACATCATGAGCCAATTCATGAACTGACTGTCCTGACACGACATACAATCCTCCACTGCAAGTTCCAATGGTTTCTGTTGTACTTAAGTGGCTACTTGTATCCCATAGTAGTGCCTTCCTGTCCTTGAATATCACCCAATATCCCTTGTCCTCAAGGGTTGCAACTGATACTAGATTCTTCTTGAGCCCTAGAACATATAAAACTTCATCAACATGAAGTATAGTCCCAGATTCCAATCTGGAGAAGATAGAGCCTACTCCCTCTATCTTGTAACATTTGTCAACCCCAAGCTCAACATGCTCTGCAAAAGATTTTTTCTTGAAATATGAGAGGATCTCCTTGTACCCTATCATGTGATTTAATACACCATTGTCTACTAACCAAGTTTTTGGCCCCATGAAAACTGAACTGGATAAGGCAGAAACCAAGTAATATTATTTTCTATTTCCTTTCTCATTAGAATGAATTTTTTTATTTCTTTTGGATTTATCATCCTGATCAGTTGAGGCATGATGTTTCCCTTTCCTTGGATATTTATTTCTAAACCAACAATCTTTATCAAAATGACCCAAATTATTACAACTAAATCATTTAATCTCAGATGTATCGATATTCTTTCCTTTCAATGTACCTTTGGTGTGTGGCTTCCTCTGAGAGCCTTTCTGGAAAGTGTCTTTCTTCTTTCTCTTGAATCTTGATGCTAAAGCTAAGTTCTCTTCTTTCGTTGTCTCGCTCTTGGTAGTTAAGTGAATATCCTTCTGGAGGCAATCATGCCATAACCTCTCAAACGTGGGTTGAATCTCTCTCCCACTTACATTGGATAAGAAGGTATATCATGAAGAAGGAAGACCGTAAAAAATGGCCTGCACTAAATCATCATCGTCCACTGTCACCCCTGTGACCAAAAGATGATCTCTGATCTGGGCTATCCTGGAACAGAAAGATTCCACTGATTCACCTTTCTCCATATTCAAATACTTAAGCTTGTGCTTAAGTTTCCTCTTCTAACTTGGAGCCTGTTTCTCATACAAATTCACTAAGGTATCCATACAGTCCTTGGAAATCATTAACGAAGTCATTGCATGCATTATATTGTCTTTGACTGAGTCAAAGATGATTCTCTTGGCCTTTTCTTGACTCTTCCTTAAGGCAGCTCTTCCTTCATTATTCGTGAGTTCCTCAACCAATGTGGTCACATACTGCTCAAGATCATGCTCTTGCAAGATATCCAGAGATTCCACATATTGAATTTGGTATCTCCTTCGAGCCTATCCTCGGCCATGACTGAAATGGAGGATTCCATGGACCTCACAATGGAAACTTAATCAATCTAGCTTGGATCTATGTGTACCTGCTACTACACTTCAACACATTTAACACACCCTAAGCTATGATACCATGTTAAATTATGAGCTTGATTTCTTATGTGGATTAATTCTTTTATTTTCTTCAACACTTTGTTTCTAGCTTAATACACTTCAACAATACCAAATCATAATGGAATAGAAATAACTATGTAGATAAGTAAACATGCACATCAACAACACATATAACCTTTGGAAACCCTGTACAGGGAGAAAAACCCCAACAAACGATATTCCTTTATTGCATTAATAATGTAATATCACTTACAAATATCCACCATGAATGTTCTTCTCTTAAAGAGCTTTCCAAGATGACTCTGACCTGACAAATACCTAAGAGACCTTGTTGAAATAAACCTCTAATATGCTACCTCTATTGTTGATATAAAACACTGATATGTTTTTGATATACGCCTCTGATATGCAACCTCTATTGTTGATATACAACACTCATATGCTTCTTTGGTATACTGCCTCTTTATCATTGATATGCGCCTCTATTGCTTCACCCTTAACCTGCATATAAAACTATGTTGAAGAGAGGGGTTGACCTCTTCTTATATAGGATGAAGATGAGAAGTGTATGGCTCGAAATAATAATGTGTTTTCATGCTTTAATCATAACTCGGCTTCATACTTTAGTTCGTACTTATAACTAGACTTGAGATTGGTATACTTTAGTTCGAAAATAGAATTAGACTTGAGACTTTAGTTACAACTCAACATTACACTTTAGTTCGAAAATAGAACTAGAATTGAGACTAGTATACTTTAGTTCGAAAAT
>SNQJ01S0027109.1:128793-140284 GCA_010110895.2 Picea sitchensis | reverse complement strand
TTGAAGATATGAATATATACATCATCAGATATCCATAGTACAACATGAATTCACAACCAATGCATCCAAGGCCTATGGGTAGCTCTCAAATAGCTTAAACATGTCACCATGACATTCACTATCCCGCAATGCATCTATACCTCATTATCTGCACCCCTGTGACTTCACAACCAATGCATCCAAGGAATGTGGGTAGCTCTCAAATAGCTACAACATGTCCCCAGGACATCCACTACCCCGCAATGCATCTAGACATTGTCACTCCCTCTGAAGAGGGACCACGCCAAGGTTGTCCTTGAAGTGCTCAAACTTCATCCTTGATAGTGGCTTGGTCAACACGTTCACAACAGGCTCCTCGATAGTCATGTACTGGAGCCTCACTTCTCCCCTCTACACCATATCCTTGATATAGTGATATTTGATCTTGATATGCTTCGACCTATCATGGAACACTAGATTCTCTGACAACTTCATGCAACTCTGGTTGTCACACCAAATGAAGGTCGGCTCCAGTTTGAGACCAAATAACCCAGACATCAAATTTCGAAGCCACACTGCTTCTCTACATGATGCACATGCTGCCACATATTCAACCTCAATCGTACTGAGTGCTACACATGAATGCTTCCTGCTGCTCCACGAAACCATACTGGAGCCTAGAGCGAAGAAATATGTCGAAGTACTCTTCTGATCAGGAATACTGTCGGCCCAATTTGAATCTGAATATCCTTATAACCCAAACTCATGGTCTATCACATACATGAAACCATAATCCAATGTACCCTTAAGGTACCTTATCACATGTTTTGCTGCGACCAAATGAACCTGCCTAAGCTGCTCCATATACTGACTCAGGGTGTTCACAACAAAACATATATCCAGTCTTGTGTTCATCAAGTACATCAACGAACCCACCATCTTCCTATATAAAGTAACATCCACAGTATCTGAAGTCATATCCTGCAACAACTTCATATTTGATACCATAGGTGTAGCCATTGCTTTGCAATCCAACATCCCAAACCTCTTCAGGATTTCCACTGCATACTTCCATTGATTTAGAAAAATCTCATCCTGTCTTTGCCATACCTCGAGACCCAAAAAGTAATGCATCATCCTGATATCTTTCATCTCAAAGTCAATAGCCAATTTTATCTTACACTCTGAGATGAGATTTTCCACACATGTTAGAAACAGATCATCCACATACAACAGTAGTATTATCAGACTATCATCCACAACCTTAAAGTAAAGGTTAGGATCTGCATTGTTTTTTGTAAATCCTACGCTCGTCAGAAAACTGCCGATCATGCCATACCATGCTCTGGGTGCCTGCGTTAATCCATATAAATCCTTCTTCAATATGCACACATGCGTCTCCTTGTCATGTACCTCATACCCTTATGGTTGCTCCACATATACTTCCTCTTTTATTTCACCATTGAAGAAGGTTGTCTTCACATCCATTTGATGCACCTTCCATTTCATTACTTTGGCCAATGAAAGTATAGTCTCGATCGAGGTATATCTCACCACGGGAGAAAATGTGTGCTCATAGTCAATGCCTTCCTTCTAAGAGAATCCTCGAGCCACAAATCCAGTCTTATACTTCTCAGTACTTCCATCAATTGCATGTTTTGTTTTGTAGATCCATTTTGAACTTACCACTGATTTCTCCTTCGGTCTGGGGAACACATCCCAGACACCATTCTTTACCATGGACTTATATTCCTCCCCCATGGCATCCTTCCATACCCTCTTTTCTGCATCCTCTTCATAACTAAACGGTTTTGCATCCATGATATCACACAAGCATGCCACATAGCTGGAATACGGTTTCGACTTCTTACTTTCCCTGAGATATTTTTCTAGGACACCATATGTTTTTGCATCTCTGATGAGCTCCTGTGCCCAATTTGGTCTTCTCTTGCGAGAAGGCATCTCTGTTGGCCTTTGAGGTTCTGCCATGTTATTATCCTCATGAATGAATTCCTTTGGTTCAACTGCTTCTACCTCTAGAACTCTAGTAACTTCATTGTCCTCCTCATGAACTGTAGCAACCCTCTAAAAATAATCATCAAGAGTAATCGAATATATCTATCTATCTATCTATTTATATATATATATAATTCTTTAAATAAATTAATAAATGTAACAAACCTAAGATCTAATCACAACTGAGTGAGAAAAACAATAACATAAACATTCATTATGATAATCACAAATAACTTTACAATCCACACCACTATTTTCAACATCATAAGTCATTGAATACATTCATACAATACTTATGCAATTTACAATGTAAACCTCATAAAAAATCTTTAGTAAGTTCTCTATTTCTAAACAAGAAATATTATGCAAACTTCACGCATCTATCCGAAATAACTTAATTACAAAGCAACACAAGCAATTCGAATTCATAACAAGACTACAAGGTTTCAGTTTCGATGCTTTGGAGAGGACCAAAAGTGCACTCTTAGAAGGATTCAAGCGTGTCAGGGAGTTTTCGCCGATCGCCGAAGATTGTCGATCCTCCTCAAGCCACAAAAGGACCTTGCAATTTCATCCTTAATACATAAACAATCATAATCATCGGATTATTTTTATTTGAATTATCTATACTTCCAAGGTACTAACTTTAGTCTCATTCACGCAAATTAATAAATACTACTCTTCACTACACAATCCAATTCTTGTAACCAAATATGTAATTTTATAATTATATCAAGGACTTTATCCTTTTTGTTCAATTCTTTCTAAAATTCATAATCATACTAACTTTTGTCATAAGGTAAAAGTTGTTGAAATTTATGTTCAATTATATGAGTCATAATAATAATTATAAGAAAAATAAGGCTTCCTTAAGTTTTGATGATTTTCTACGTGTTCGATGTTTGATTGATACAATTGTGATATATATATATATATATATATATATATATATATATATTCATGGAACAAATAGTTTGTTTATATAAATACAACTTTCTCTTACTTTAGAAAAGACTGATAATGTTTAAATTCTAATTGGTTTTATGATAGAGTTGAATATATATTATGAATATGCATGACTGGAAAAAATGCATGACCTTAAAAATAAATTTTGAAATTCTCACATATAACTTTAATGAGAACAAAAATTGTTTTAAGAGCTTGCTCCTGGACAATTGGATTCTTCCAACTAATTGTCAGATGGAAAATTTATATGGGATTATTCCTCACAACATCAATTCGAACTTAGATTTTAAATCTTTTAATGCTTTATTATGGAAATAAAATAACGTTGATTTACAACCAACTTATAACCACAAAAATCGTGATAGGACTGCATGACGAAAATGTAGACAACGATGAACAAAACATGCAGTTAAGTCGATGATTTTCGGCCGCCTTCAAACCTCCGTGATGAAGTTTCTTGATAGAAACATTTATTTTCATATTCATCATCCATGAATTAGTCCCAACTAAACAATAATCTCTATGCCCAATAGTTTAAACATAGGCTCGTAACTTGTTTGAAGAAGAATCCTATAAAAACTAAATAACCTACGAAGAAAAATAAGAGTTGTTAAGTTGTGGGTTAGAACTTCTGGAGAAAAATAGCGAGAGAGGAATTATGCAAAGAAGTTTCAAGAGATTAAAAATTTCTTGCATCGCCTCTCCAATCATGTAATCAGGGTTACTATTTTTAAAACAAAGAGACAATATTTAAGATGCCTGGAGAGCATGCACAATTATTTGGTGTTAAATTTAGTGCAACACTATTACTTTTGGTTAACAAAGTTTAAGTAATAAATACCCTGATTCATAATCACCATACCGTGTACAACAATTAGACGAAAATCCACTGAAATTAACACAAAATAACATAAATCGAAAATTGAAGATTGCCAATGTGAGTGATTACAATGACACTAAAATATTGATGACTCCAATGCTGACAGAAGTCCTTTTTGGTTACACCTTGAACAAAGACGTGATATTTTCCATCAATCTCATTCTTGTTCTTGCCGAATCTTCAACAGTTTATTAGAATCGTTGCTCTAATTGGTGTGTTATTAGCTGATTACACACATGCAAAACTCGACTCCTCATTAGTATCCAGACCTCCAACAATTCCAAGTCATTTATTAATGTTATTATTTTGAATCGAACCCTTTTCTATGTATTACAAGTTTGGGAGTGTGATTGCATATAGCAAGCACATATAAGGTGATGAGTGCAAATAGGAAAGGTAATGCTTCCAGAGGTAATGTCTTAAGAGGTAATGTCTTTAGTAGTTATTTAGGAAATTTTGAAGGGTAGAATAAAGGAAGTGCCTAGGTATATGTGTCGTGTCTTCAATGGGTTATGGAACGACATTCTGTTAAGACTCCATGTGCATAAAGAAAGAATTCACACGTCTGTATCTTTCTTTCTGTGGAGAAATTTCGAGGTTCGTTGCGCAATGAGAATCGATGCAACATGGAGAATTTGCTACCAAATTAATATTGCAGCCTCTAAAAACAACTATGCCATCACTCTCAGTGAGCAACAAGATTGTTCTGCAAAGACGACTTATTATTTCTCCCAAAATTTTCACATAAGTTGATCAAGTTGAGGGAAAAATATTTTGTTATATAGCATGAACATAGCCATATAAAAAGAGTTTCTCGATGGATCTAATAGAAATAAACTATGAAAAGTGAAGTCCCAACCTTGCCTTCGATTCCATAACTGAAAACATAATGCTTCTTTTACTATTTTCTTTTTAATAAAATAAAATTCTAAAACATAACATAAATTCTTTATTGCACCATAAAAAAAATTGAAATTATATAATGAAAACAAAGCATTATTCCTATAGTGGTTATGGTTGAAATAACTTAACCAATCTAAATATACATCAACGAATATGATCAACATCAATTTTATATACTGTGTCAATTATGATCAACATTCAAAAACTATGTCAATTATGATCAACATTCATAAACTATTCTTGTACAATGAGAGTTCTTCCTAATCATTAAACCAACAAAATATTAAATACCATAACCAAAAGAAGGAGATTGTGATGTTGATCTTCAATCATAACTTGAACAACGTCCTCTTGCTTGCAATTTCAACGACCTCATCGATACCTCCCAACCAACGCTATGGGTACTCTTTTTCCCCCTTGCCCCCCTAGTCGCAAAGGGATCACACACATAAATCAAATTCGTAGCTCAAGCTTTCCCTCACAAGGAGAGGCTTCCACCTATTATGCAAAACTTGCAGCCCAACTCACACAAGAAAACTAGTCATAAGAAATTTTAACGACATTTCAATCATCCAACAATAGTGTGTCTTACTCCTTCATCTCCCTTCTTTTTATAAAACTTTTTAGCTTGACACTAGTCTTTTCATGCATAATCAGATATTTGTTTTAAAAGACTCCTTCCTCAACTCCTCAATTAGTTCCTAGATTTTCTCACGATTGTCCCTTAATTCCCCAATTTCTCCTTTATTGTGTCTCCTAACTAATTTACAGTTGGAGTTTGATTATGAATATTCTCTTAGTTAGGATTTAGAGTCTAGTTTAACTTAGGATTCTAACTCTAAGTTGACACCACATTTCTTCATGAAATAATTTCTTTTAATTTTTTTATTTTTATTTTATTAATTTCATGCATACATTGTGCAGATGTCATAATATTTTATCCCCCCTTTAATAGTTTTATTTAGTCTAAATTTTCCTTATACCCATTTAATATAAATTTATTTAGGCAAAACCATTTTAGACTAAGATTTTATCATATTCATGTTTATTAGTTAATATAATTTATATTTTGTTCTGTAATCAATTCTAAGTATTTGTTTTATTTTTTATGGTCTTCTAGATATTTATTAACTTATTAATTTTATTCATGCGAGGCGCCCTTCAAGATGCACTGACATGCTCCAAGGGTGTCACTCACCATTCGTTAGGTTATCCGTTTATGACTTAGTTTGGAAGTTGTTTGATGCTTGGAGTCAATACTCCACTTGTCGAGCTTGTGTGAGACTAAGGGTTTACTGAGGAATAAGGAATCTGTCTTATTTCCCGCCCCTAAGAAATATTCGTGGGTGACTGTCTCAGTCTGTCCTCACGACATCATGAACCTCTCAGGAACAAGGTAGTTGTTAACCTTCATTTCAGGTCACGATGAGAGTGCTATTAGGTTGTGACAGGGACGTTGCCACACCTCTCTCTAATCTATCTGATATCTATGTATGACCCTTTTACTCGATATGTGAGTCGGATTAGAAATAGTCACCTTGCCTACATCCACTAACAAAATAATATTAATAACTCTTATACATAAAATTCATAACTTAAATCATCATCATAATACATGCGTAATAAAATCAAGTACTCATAATCAAAATCAATAGTCCACTCCCTGACTCAATACAGAGTCCAAGGTGTTATGCCGATGCCATCAACATCCTCATCATGTCATTTTTCCTACACACTCAAGAAATCTCATCATAATACCTGCCAATGTTATACATCAATATAATTAACATATCAAAATTTCAGTATTCAATTATACCATAAACTTTAACTCATAAACCAATCAATTATTCATATAATACCATGTTTAGCCAGATCACTTGCACGCAAGTGTCCTAAAAAATAAAACAATGTTAGGAAAATGGGTTCAGTGAAATATGGATGTTACATACACTCCCTCTTGTTTTAAACTTCGTCCCGAAGTTTGTACACTCTAACAATGAAAACAAATAATATAGATGCTACTAATCTATATATCAAGCTTTCAAAATAAATATGGAAACTGCAGACGCATCTCATGTGCATCCTCCCAAGTGGCAGAATGTGGGCTATAACTGTCCCACTGGACCTTGACCTGATCGACCAATCGACGTAGTAGTTGTCGAGTGCGATGGTCTAGTATGTGGAGTGGATCCTCTATGAGAGCACCCTCGTCTGATACCTACAATGAAATCAAATCAATAACATGTGATGGATCTGAAATATAATGACATAAAAATGAAACATGAAACACTTCGTGCATACACCTCAAATAATCAGGTAAGGCTAGTCGGTAAGCCACGGGTTCCTTCTTTTCTATAACTTCGAAAGGTCCCACAAACCTTAGAGAGAGTTTAACACCCTTTCCAAAGTTAATCGAACTCTTATGCGGCTTCACCTGCAAAAATTCTTTATCACCAACCAAATAACTACAGTCTATATGATTTGCATCTGCATAAATCTTCTGTCGGTCTTGCGCTTCCTTAATCCTTTTCCGTATGGTTTGCATCTAATCTTCCATTTCCTGAATCACTTCCGGTCCCACTAGGACCCTATCTTCTAGTCGATCCCAACTCAAAGGTGTCCTACATGGTCGTTTGTATATAAACTAAAAAGGTGCCATATTTATCGAACTCTGGTAACTGTTATTATACGCAAATTCTACCAAAGGAAAAAATTATTTCCATCGTTTCTGTTGATCCATCACATACATTCGAAGAATAGCTTCTAGAATTTGATTCGTTCTTCCCGTTTGTCCATCAATTTTGGGGTGATATGTTGTACTAAAATTTAATTTCATGCCAATGCCTCTTGTAAACTAATCCAAAAACGTTTAGTGAATACCGATCCTCGATCATATATTATCTTTCTCGGTACACCATGCAATATTACAATTTGATTAAAAAACATTCTAGCTATGTTAGGTTCTTGATATGTCATATGAACTGGAATAAAATGTGCACTCTTCGTCAAAGTATTGACAACTACAAAAATAGAATCATGTCTCATTGTCGTCAATGCCAATCCAACAATAAAATCTATCGATATGTCTTCCCATTTCGATTCAAGAATCACATGTGGTTGTAATAATCCTGCTGGATGTTTATGTTCATCATTCACTTGTTGACATTCAAGACATCTCGCCACATAATTAACTATATCATAATTCACCCCCTTCCAAAAGAATAATGGTTTAAGATCTGCCTTCATTTTCGTGACTCCGGGATGGACCATATACACTGCTCGATGAGCTTCGTTCAATATTAAATTTATCATTTCGTCATTTGGTGGTACACAAATTCTGCCATTATATCTTATTAGCTTGTCATTGTCCAAAGAATAACCCTCATATGTAGGTATTATCATGGTATCTTGTTCGATATTGTCTTTTACTTCCATTTACCAATCGTCATCAATCTGTAATGCTAAGATATTTTCTCGAAGATTCGTCTTTAGGGGTATTACTGAGAAAATGTGGGGTCTCCGACTCAACACATCTGCTACTCTATTAACTGTTCCCTTAATGTACATGATCTCAAAATCATACTCACTTAAAAGTTCTGACCAACTTCGTTGTTGCGTGTTCAAGTCACTCTGAGTACAAATGTGTTGCAATCCACTTTGATTAGTTTTCAATTCGAATTTTCATCCAATAAGTTATTGTCTCCAAACTCATAAGGCATGAAAAATCACTAATAATTCCAAATCATGCATTGCGTAATTCTCCTCATGAATTCTTAGTTTCCTTGATATATAGGCGATAACTCGACCTTATTGCATTAGTAATCCACCCAATCCTTCCTTGGATGTGTCAGTACATACTATGAATTCCTTGTCCATATCAAGAACTTTCAATATCAATGTTGATGTTAATAATTCCTTAAGCTTCTAAAATGCTTCAATGCATTTTTCTGACCATACTAATTTCTTATTCTTCTTCTGCAATTCCATAATTGGATTTGCTATTTTTGAAAATCCTTCGACGAAGCATCTATAGTAACCTTCTAATCCCATAAAACTACGTACCTCTTGCGTGTTCATCGGTATTTCCCATTCCATAATAGCCTCTACTTTCGTTGGATCCACAATGATACTTTCTTCCAAAATAATGTGTCCCAAATAGTGAATCTTTTTTCTGATAAAATGAACATTTCAACAACTTTCCGTACAACTTGTTTTCTCTTAAACATTGCAAAACTAATTTCAAATGTTCGTCGTGCTCCTCTTTTGTCTAAGAGTAAATTAATATGTTGTCAATAAATACATGTACGAACTTGTCCAAGTATTCGTGGAATACCCCATTAATTAAACTCATGAATACACCAGGGGAATTTGTCAATCAAACGGTACAATAAATTTGTAATGTCCAAATATTTTTTTAAACGTTGTTTTAGGAATGTCTCCCTTTTTAATTCGAAACTGGTGATATCCTAATCTCAAATCAATCTTTGAAAATACTTTCACCCCCTTCATTTGATCAAATAAGTCATCAATTCTCAGTAACAGGTATTGATTCTTGATCGTGGCTTTGTTTAATTGATGATAGTCAATGCAAAGCCTCCATGACCCGTCATTCTTTCTTACAAAAATTACTGGTGCACCCCATGGTGACACACTTGGACGTATAAATCCCAAATATAATAACTCTTTCAATTGCATATTTAACTCTTGCAATTCAAGTGTTGAAATCCGATATGGCATTCTTGCAATTGGTTATGTTCCAGGTTTTAAATCTATAGTAAATTCCAATTCTATTTTTGGTGGTACACCTAGTAGCTCCTCGAGAAAAATATCAGAAAGCTCTGATACTACTGGAAAGTCTTCCACTCTTTTCGCGTCACCCTTTTTGTTAAGATATAATATGGAATACAACTTACATCCCTTGCACATATTTTTTTTAATTGTAGGGAAGTAATAAATATTAGTGACACTCCTTCGTTTCTTCCTACAATTACTCTATTATGTCCCAAATAATCAATTAAGCTTAATCTTTTCGTATTACAGTTAAGTATCGCGTTGTGCGATTCTAACCAATACATTCCAATCGCAATGTCGTAGGATCCCAAGGTTGTTTTAAAAAGGTTTACACTTGCAACGAATTCACCCAAATTAATATTACAATATTTAACCTTACCTCCAAATTTTTGCTTGGCTCTTGATGCCAATTCTACATATCTAAACTCATCTTGTTCGACTTCCTTCACCTTAATTATTTTGAGAGAAACACTTTAAATGAAACTCTCAGTGGCTCTTGGATCTATCAAAATACTAAACTGTTGATCTGATATCATACCTGAAGTCTCAAGCACTGTAGACTGATGCTCAGCCTGACGATTATTCACTGTTGCATGAATCCTATGTGCCTTGCCCAAATATCCCACTGTCGTTTGTCCTATTGATCCAGTAGCTCTCGCTTTCTTGATAGGACAATCTCTCTAGTAGTGGGGCTCTCCACAAGTCCAAAATCTGTTCTTAGGGCCGATGCTTCTAGTTCTAGAGGAAGAATCTGTTGATCTAGGGTTATGAGGTTCTGATCTGTTCTACAGAACATATCTATACTGATGCGGCTGCTAAGGATGACGTGTTTGTTTCTACGATGGTTCTCTATATAGAGTCCTCTGATTGGTATATTGTCTACGCGGTGTAGAAAATACAAGTCCTCTGGGTGTATCACGGTGCCCATAAATCTGTCTAACATGTGTCTGTTGTTGTAACACTCTAAGTGGAGTCTGTCCTGTCAACCTAGAAGGATTCCTACTCTGACCTGCACTGTTCAATTCCTCCTCAGTTATAAAATATTTATGTACTGCATCGTGCAACGTATGAGGCATCATAATCCTCAACTTAGTATGAATGTTGTAGTTGAGACCAAAAACAAAATTATTCACCTTTAATTTTTTATTGTTTAGATGCAGAGAATATCTGAGAAACTCCATAAATCTAGCCTCATACTCAAGTACTATACGACTTCCCTGTTGTAAAGAATTGAATTCATTGACCTGGCGCTCAATGAATTCATCATATAGGTACCTCTCTCGAAATTGCTCCTCGAACAATTCCCAAGACACGTCTTCAATGGCGATATTCAGTTGTGGTAAGAGTGTCTTCCACCAAAGAATCATATTCCCTTTCAAATGGAAGATCGCCATGTAGAATTTCATGTTGGAGGTATAATCGTGCAATGCAAAACACATTGTCATATTCTCCATCCAAGGTTAAACGGCTAAACTGTCCGTGGAACCCCATAACTCAGGAAATTTTACCTTCTTGATTTCTCTACGAACACTACCACTAACTATAGGAGGGAGTTGCGAACTCTCATTGGGTGCATATCCCCTGGCCTCATCGCGATCGATGCAATTTATTAGTTCCTCTGACATCCTTTGAAAATACCTCATCATACCCATGACATCTCCCTCTACAACATACTCCTTCTCAGTAGTATGCTCTTCTCCCCGTGGAGCAGATCCCTCGGGTGTGGGTGTACTTGGAGGAGGCATAACTCTTCCTCCCGCACCCTTACGTCTACTGGTTCTCCGTCCTCTAACCATGATATCTGCATAAAACGATTTCAAATTATATTAGTGATATATCTTAATTTAAACAAATGCATTGGAAGTCATAATGTGTCACAAAGTAGAACCTTGCTCTGATACCATATGTAGAAACCCTCTAAAAATAATCATCAAGAGTAAACAATACTATTCTTTT
>SNQJ01S0027109.1:87946-128352 GCA_010110895.2 Picea sitchensis | reverse complement strand
ATCTAAACCTCATCAAGAATCTTTAGTAAGCTCTCTATTTCTAAACAAGAAATATTATGCAAACTTCACGCATCCATCTGAAATAACTTAATTACAAAGAAACACAAGTAATTCAAATTCAAAACAAGACTACAAGGTTTCAGTTTCGATGCTTTGGAGAGGACCGAAATTGCACTCTTAAAAGGATTCAAGTGTGTCGGGGAGTTTTTGCCGAAGATGGCAGATCCTCTTCAAGCCACAAAAGGACCCTGAAATTTCATCCTTAATACGTAAATAATCATGATCATCAGATTATTTTTATTTGAATGATCTATACTGCCAAGGTACTAACTTTAGTCTCGTTCACATAAATTAATAAATACTACTCTTTACTTCACAATCCAATTATTGTAACCCAATATGTAATTTTATAATTATATCAAGGACTTTATCCTTTTTGTTCAATTCTTTCTAAAATTCATAAGCATACTAACTTTTGTCATAAGGTAAAAGTTGTTGAAATTTATGTTCAATTATATGAGGCATAACAATCATTATAAGAAAACGAAGGCTTCCTTAAGTTTTTGACGATTTTCTATATGTTCGATGTTTGATTGATACAATTGTGAAATTTATATTAATTCATGGAACAAATAGTTTGTTTTAAATTTGTTTATATAAATACAACTTTCTCTTACTTTTAAAAAGACTGGTAATGTTTAAATTCTAGTTTGTTTTATGATAGAGTTGAATATATATATTATGAATATACATGAGTGGAAAATATGCATGACCATAAAAATAAATTTTAAAATTCTCACATATAACTTTAATGAGAACAAAAATTGTTTTAAGAGTTTGCTCCTCGACAATTGGATTCTTCCAACTAATTGTTAGATGAAAAATTTATATGGGATTATTCCTCGCAACATCAATTCAAACTTAGATTTTAAATCTTTTAATACGTTATTATGGAAACGAAATGAAATTGATTTACAACAAAATTATAACCACAAAAATTGTGATAGGCCTGCATGGAGAAAATGTAGACAACGATGAACAAAACAGGCAGTTAAGTCGATGAGTTACGATCGCCTTCAAACCTCCGTGATGAAGTTTCTTGATAGAAATATTTATTTTCATATTCATCATCCATGACTTAATCCCAACTAAACAATAATCTCTATGCCCAATAGTTTAAACGTAGGCCCGTAACTTGTTTGAACAAGAATCCTATAAAAGATCAATAACCTACGAAGAAAAATAAGAGCTATTAAGTTGTGGGTTAGAACTTCCGGAAAAAATAGCAAGAGAGGAATTATGCGAAGAAGTTTCTAGAGATTAAAAATTTCTTGCATCGCTTCTCCAATCACGTAATCAAGGTTACTATTTTTAAAAAGAAGAGATAGTATTTAAGACGCCTGGAGAGTATACACAATTATTTGGAGTCAACTTTACTGCAACATTATTACTCCTGGTTAACATAATTCAAGTAATAAATAACTTGATTCATAATCACCATGCCATGTAAAACAGTTAGACGAAAATCCAATGAAATTAACACAAAATAACACAAATTGCAAATTGAATATTGCCAATGTGGGTGATACGATGACACTAAAATATTGATGACTCCAATGGTGACAGAATTTCTTGGCGGTTACACCTTGAACAAAGATGTGATATTTTCCATCAATTTCGTTCTTGTTCTTGCTGAATCCTCAACTGTCTATTAGACTCGTTTCTCTAATTGGTGCGTTATTAGCTAATTACACACATGCAAAACTCGACTCCTCATTAGTATCCAAACCTCCAACAATTCCAAGGCACTTCTTAATGTTTTTATTTTGAATCAAACCCTTTTCTATGTATTACAAGTTTGGGAGTGCTATTGCATATAGCAAGTGCAAATAAGGTGATGAATGAAAATAGGAAAGGTAATGTTTTCAGAGGTAATGTCTTCAGTAGTGATTGAGAAAATTTTGAAGGGAAAAATAAAGAAAACGCCTAGGTATCCGCGTCGTTCCTTCTTAGGGTTAAGCAACGACATTCAGTCAAGAATCCATGTGCATAAAGCAGGAGTTCCCATGCCTGTATCTTTATTTATGTGGCAAAAGTTCGATTCTCATTGCGCAATGAGAATCGACGCAGCACAAAGAATTTGCTACCACATTAATATTGTCACCTCTCAAAAAAACTATGTCATCGCTCTAAATTAGTGGCAAGATTGATCTGCAAAGACAACTTATTATTTCTCCCAAAATTTTCACCTAATTTGATCAAGTCGAGGGAAAACTATTATGTTATATAGCATGAACATATCCATATAAAAAGAGTTTCTAGATGGCTCTAATAGAAATAAACTATGAAAAGTGAAGTCCCAACCTTTCCTTCGATTCCATAACTGAAAACATAATGCTTCTTTTACTATTTTCTTTGTAATAAAATAACATTCTAAAACATAATATAAATTATTTATTGCACCATAAAAAAACGAAATTATATAATGAAATTAAACATTATTCCTATAGTGGTTCTGGTCGAAATAACTTAACCAATCTAAATATACATCAACGAATATGATCAACATCAATTTGATATACTATGTCAATTATGATCAACAATCGAAGACTATTCTTTTACAATGAGAGTTTTTCCTAATCAATAAATCAAAAAAATATTAATTATTGTAACCTAAAGAAGGAGATTGTGATGTTGATCTTAAATTGTAACTTGAGCAATGTCCTCTTTCTTTCAATTTCAACGACTTCATCGGTACCTCCCAGCCAACACTAGGGCTACTCTTCTTCCCCTTTAGCCCCCCAAGCCCCAAATGGATTATACACATAAATCAAATTCATAGCTCAAGCTTTCCCTCACAAGGAGATGCTTCCACCTCTTATGCAAAACTTGCAGCCCAACTCACACAAGAAAACTATTCATAAGAAATTTTAACAACATTTCAATCATCCAACAATAGGGTGTCTTACTCGTTCCTCTCCCTTCTTTTTATAAAACTTTTAGCTTGACACTAGTCTTTTCATGCATAATTAGATAATTTTTTAATAATCATTTGAGAGATTATTCACTCTAAACACATGTCACTCTTCCCTCAATTTTCTCATGTTTTATTTATTTTTAGTTAAATAAAATTTTAATTTTTTTCTTCAACTCCTCAATTAGTTCCTAGATTTTCTCCTAGTTGTCCCTTAATTCCCCAATTTCTCCTTTATTGTGTCTCCTAACTAATTTACAGTTGGAGTTTGATTATGACTCTTCCCTTAGTTAGGATTTAGAGTCTAGTTTAACTTAGGATTCTAACTCTAAGTTGACACCACAATTCTTCATGAAATAATTTCTTTTAATTTAATTTTTTTTTATTAATTTCATGCACACATTGTGCACATGTCATAATATTTGATTCTCCCTTTAATAGTTTTATTTAGTCTAAATTTTTCTTATACCCCTTTAATATAAATTTATTTAGGCATAACCATTTTAGACTAAGATTTTATTATATTCATGTTTATTAGTTAATTTAATTTATATTGTGTTCTGTAATCAATTCTAAGTATTTGTTTTATATTTTATGGTCTTCTAGATCTTTATTTACTTATTAATTTTATTCATGTGAGGTTCCCTTCAATATGCATCGACGTGCTCTAAGGGTGTCACTCACCATTCTTTAGGTTATTCGTTTATGACTTAGTTTGGAAGTTGTTTGATGCTTGGAGTGAATACTCCACTTGTCGACCTTGTGTGAGACTAAGGGTTTATTGAGGAATAAGGAATTCGTCTTATTGCACGCCCCTCAGAAATAATCGTGGGTGACTATCTCAATCTGCCCTCACGACATCATGAACTTCTCAGAAACAAGGTAGTCGTTAACCTTCAATTTAGGTCACAACAGGGACGCTTCCACACTTCTCTCTAATCTATCTGATATTTGTGTATGACTCTTTTACTCCATATGTGAGTTGGATTAGAAAGTGTCACCATGCCTACATCCACTGAAAAAATAATATTAATAACTCTTATACATAAAATTCATAACTGAAATCATCATCATAATACATATGTAATAAAATCAAGTACTCATAATCAAAGTCAATAGTTCACTCCCTGACTCAATACGGAGTCCAAGGTGTTCTGTCGATGCCATCAACATCCTCATCATGTCATTTTTCTTTCACACTCAAGAAACCTCATCATAATACCTGCCAATGCTATACATCAATATAATTAACATATCAAAATTTCAGTATTCAGTTATACCATAAACTTGAACTCATAAACCAATCAATTATTCATATAGTACCATGTTTAGCTAGATCACTTGCATGCAAGTGTCCTAAAAAATAAAACAATGTTAGGAAAATTGGTTCAGTGAAATATGGATGTTACATACACCCCCTCTTGTTTTAAACATTGTCCCGAAGTTTGTACACTCTAACAATGAAAAAAAATAATATAGTTGCTACTAATCTATATATCAAGCTTTCAAAATAAATATGGAAACTACTGACACATCTCATGTGTGTCCTCCCAAGTGGAAGAATGTGGGCTATAACTGTCCCACTGGACCTTGACCTGATCGACCAATCGATGCAGTAGTTGTTGAGTGCGATGGACCAATATGCAGAGTGGATCCTCTATGAGAGCACCCTCGTCCGATACCTGCAATGAACTCAAATCAATAACATGTGATGGATTTGAAATATAATGATGTAAACATGAAACATGAAACACATCGTGCATATGCCTCAAAGAATCAAGTAATGCTAGTCGGTAAGCCACGGGTTCCTTCTTTTCTATAAATTTGAAAGGTCCCACAAACCTTGAAGAGAGTTTAGCACCCTTTCCAAATTTAATTGAACTCTTATGCGACTTCACCCGCAAAAAAACTTTATCACCAACCTCATAACTACAGTCTATATGGTGCACATCTGCATAAATATTTTGTCAGTCTTGCACTTCCTTAATCATTTTCCTTATGGTTCACCTCTGATCTTCCATTTCCTGAATCACTTCCGGTCCTACCAAGACCCTATATTCTAGTCGATTCCAACTCAAAGGTGGCCTACACAGTCGTTCGTATATAAACTCAAAAGGTGCCATCTTTACCGAACTCTAGTAAGTATTATTATACACAAATTCTACCAAAGGAAAAAAAATCTTTCCATCGTTTATGTTGATCCATCACATACATTCGAAGCATAGCTTCTAGAATTTGATTCGTTCTTTCCATTTGTCCATTAGTTTCGGGGTGATATGATGTACTAAAATTTAATTTCATGCCCAACGCCTCTTGTAAACTAGTCCAAAAACGTCTAGTGAATATCGATCCTCGATCATATATTATCTTTCTTGGTGCACCATGCAATCTTACAATTTCATTAACAAAAATTCTAGCTATGTCAGGTGCTTGATATGTCGTATGAACTGGAATAAAATGTGCACTCTTCGTCAAAGTGTCGACAAATACAAAAATATAATCATGTCTCCTTGTCGTCAATGACAATCTAACAATAAAATCTATAAATATAATTTCCCATTTCGATTCAAGAATAACATGTGGTTGTAATAATTCTGTTGGATGTCTATGTTCAGCCTTCACTTGATGACATTCAAGACATCTCGCCACATAGTTAATTGTATCATAATTCACCCCCTTCCAAAAGAATAGTGGTTTAAGATATGCCTTCATTTTCGTGACTCCGGGATGGGCCATATACACTGCTCGATGAGCTTCGTTCAATATTAAATTTCTCATTTCATCATTTGGTGGTACACAAATTTCTCCATTATTTCTTAGTAGCCTATCACTGCCTAAAGAATAACCCTCATATCTAGATATTATCATGGTATCTTGTTCGATATTGTCTTTTACTTCCATTTATCAGTCGTCATCAATCTGTAATGCTAAGATATTTTATCGAAGATTCCTCTTTATGGGTATTACTGAGAAAACGTGGGGTATTCGACTCAATGCATCTGCTACTCTATTAATTGTTCCCTTAATGTACATGATCTCAAAATCATACTCACTTAAAAGTTCTAACCAACGTCGTTGTCGCGCGTTCAAGTCTTTCTGAGTAGAAATGTGTTGCAATCCACTATGATCAGTTTTCAATTCGAATTTTTGTACAAAAAGGTAGTGTCTCCAAACTCATAAGGCATGAACAATCGCTAATAATTTCAAGTCATGCATTTTGTAATTATCCTCATGAATTCTTAGTTTCCTTGAAATATAGGCGATAAATCGACCTTATTGCATTAGTACTCCACCCAATCCTTCCTTGGATGCGTCATTGCATACTATGAATTCCTTGACCATATCAGGAAATTTCAATATCAGTGTTGTTGTTAATAATTCCTTAAGATTCTGAAATGCTTCAACGCATTTTTCTGACCACACTAATTTCTTATTCTTCTTTTGCAATTCTGTAATTGGATTTGCTATTTTTGAAAATCCTTCGACGAAGCGTCTATAGTAACCTTCTAATCCCATAAAACTGCGTACCTCTTGCGCGCTCATCGGTATTGTCCATTACATAATAGCCTCTACTTTCACTGGATGCACAATGATACTTTCTCCCAAAATAATGTGTCCCAAATAGTGAATCTTTGTTTGATAAAATGAACATTTTGACAACTTTTCGTACAACTTGTTTTCTCTTAAACATTGCAAGACTAATTTTAGATGTTCTTCATGCTCCTCTTTTGTTTGAGAGTAAATTAATATGTTGTCAATAAATACATGTATGAACTTGTCCAAGTATTCGCGGAAAACCCCATTCATTAAAATCATGAATACACCAGGGGCATTTTTCAATCCAAACGGTAATACAATAAATTCGTAATGTCCAAATCTTTTTTTAAACATTGTTTTAGGAATGTATTCCTCTTTGATTCAAAACTGGTGATATCCCGATCTTAAATCAATCTTTGAAAATACTTTCACCCCCTTCATTTGATCAAATATGTCATCAATTCCTAGTAATGGGTATTGATTCTTGATCGTGGTTTTGTTTAATTGACGATAGCCAATGCAAAGCCTGCACGACCCATCATTTTTTCATACAAAAATTAACGGTGCATCCCACGGTGACACACTTGGACGTATAAGTCAAAAATATAATAACTCTTTCAATTGCATCTTTAACTCTTGCAATTCAAGTGTTGAAATCTGATATGGAGTTCTTGCAATTGGTTATGTTCCAGGTTTTAAATCTATAGTAAATTCCAATTCTCTTTTTGGTGGTACACCCGGTAGCTCCTCAGGAAAAATATCAGCAAGCTCTAATACTATTGGAAAGTCTTCCACTCTTTTCGTGTCACCCTTTTTGTTAAGAGCTAATATGGTATACAACTTACATACCTTTCACATATTTTTCTGTAATTGTAAGGAAGTAATAAATATTAGCAACATTCCTTGGTTTCTTCCTACAATTACTCTATTCTATCCCAAATAATCAATTAAGCTTAATATTTTCATCGTATAGTTAAGTATCGTGTTGTGCGATTTTAACCAATCCATTCCAATCACAATGTTGTAGGATCCCAAGGTTGTGACAAAAAGGTTTACACTTGCGACGATAATATTACAATATTTAACCTTACCTCCAAATTTTCGCTTGGCTCTTGATGCCAATTCTACATATCTAAACTCATCTTGTTCGACTTCATTTGCCTTAATTATTTTGAGCGTAACACTAGAAATGAAACTCTCAGTAACTCTTGGATATATCAAATACTAAATTGTTGATCTAGTAGCATACATGAAGTCTCAAGCACTGTAGACTGATGCTCAGCCTGGCGGTTATTCACCGCTGCATGAATCCTATGTGCCTTGCCCAAATATCCCATTGTCGTTTGTCTTGTTGATCCAATAGCTCTCACCTTCTCGATAGGAAAATATCTCTGGTAGTAGGGCTCTCCACAAGTCCAACATCTGTTCTTAGGGTCGATGCTCCTAGTTCTAGAGGAAGAATCTGTTGATCTAGGGTTCTGAGGATCTGATCTATTTTGTAGAACAGATCTATACTTTTGTGGTTGTTAATGATGATGTGGTTGTTTCTGCAATGATTCTCTAATTGGTATCTTGTCTACGCGGTGTATCAAATACAGGTCCTCTGGGTGTATCACGATGCCCATAAATCTCTCTAACGGGTGTCTGCTATTGCAACACTCTAAGTGGAGTATGTCCTATCAGCCTGGAAGGATTCCTACTCTGACCTGCACTATTCAATTCCTCCTCAGTGATAAAATATTTATGTACTACATCGTGCAAAGTCCGAGGCATCAAAATCCTCACCTTAGCATGAATGTTGTAGTTGAGACCCAAAACAATCTTATTCACCTTTAATTTTTTAGTGTTTAGATGCAGAGAATATCTGAGAAACTCCATAAATCTAGCCTCATACTCAATTATTGTACACCTTCCCTGTCGTAAAGCATTGAATTCATTTAGCTGATGCTCAATGAATTCATCATATAGGTACCTCTCTTGAAATCGCTCCTCAAACAATTCCCAAAACACGTCTTCAGTGGCCATATTTAGCAGTGGTAAGAGTGTCTTCCACCAAAGAAGCACACTCCCTTTCAAATGGAAGATCTCCATGCATAATTTCATGTTGGAGTTATAATCGTGCAATGCAAAACACATTGTCATATTCTCCATCCAAGATTCGGCGGCTAAACCGTCCGTGGAACCCCAAAACTCGGGAAATTTTACCTTCTCAATTTCTCTACGAACACTACCACTAGCTATAGGAGGGTATTGCAAACTCTCATTGGGTGCATATCCCCTTCCCTCATCGCGATCAAGGTGGTTTATTAGCACCTCTGACATCCTTTGAAAATACCTCATCATAACCATGACATCGCCCACTGCAACATGCTCCTTCTCGGTAGTATGCTCTTCTCCACGTGGAGAAGATCCCTCAGGTGACGGTGTACTTGGAGGAGGCATACCTCTTCCTCCCGCACCCTTACATCTACTAGTTCTCTGTCCTCTAACCATGATACCTCCATAAAACGATTTCAAATTATATTAGTGATATATCTTAATTTAAACAAATGCATTGGAAGTCGTAATGAGTCATGTGTCGCAAAGTAGAACCCTGCTCTAATACCATATGTAGAAACCCTCTAAAAATAATCATCAAGAGTAAACAATACTATGCTTATATATATATATTTATGCAAAAGTTAATCAAGGGTAACTCGCAAAAGCTTGAAACTATATATAGATATAGATATAGATATAGATATAGATATAGATATAGATATAGATATATATAATGCTTTAAAGCAATTTACAATGTAAACCTCATCAAGAATCTTTAGTAAGATCTCTATTTCTAAACAAGAAATATTATGCAAACTTCATGCATCTATCTAAAATAACTTAATTACAAAGAAACGCAAGTAATTTGAATTCAAAACAAGACTATAAGGTTTCAGTTTTGATGCTTTGGATAGGACCAAAATTGCAGTCTTAGAAGGATTCAAGTGTGTCAGGGAGTTTTTTCAGAAGATGGTAGATCCTCTTCAAGCCACAAAAGGACCCTGAAATTTCATACTTAATACATAAATAATCATAATCATCAGATTATTTTTATTTGAATTATCTATACTTCCAAGGTACTAAATTTAGTCTCATTCACGTAAATTAATAAATACTACTTGTTATTGTCAAGGGACTAGAGAGTCCCCAACACCAACATTTTCAACCTCCCGCGGGGCTAGGCGAGAAGAGGAGGGAATATCACCCAGGCTTAAATCCCCATACAAGAATGTGCATTGAGCTCCAGGCTAAAAATACTCTAACCTACATTCTAAGCGGGGTCCTTCGCCTTGTAATTTCACTTTTTAGCAATATTTGATTTTTATATAATTTATAATTTTAATGCTTTTATGTTGAAGTTTATACATTTGACATAACAAAAATTAAATCTAACAAAGTAAACGCAAATAATAAAATGAAAATGCAATTTTTTTTGTATTTGTTTTATAAGAAAATATTTAAAATGAAACTAAGAAAGTTAGTATAATTATGTTAGTTTTAAAGTGATTTGAAAAGAAAAGTTTACTAAACTAAACATTAGTTTGAAGATTACATGAGAGTAACACTCTAATGATTTAATATTTTTTATTTTCTTTTAGAAGAAGGATATTATAAATAATAAGAAAATTAAAACAGGAAAAAAAAACAAGAAAATTTTATAGAGATTAAAAAGTTAATGAATAAAACTTTATACACATGATTCTTTACAAAATAAAAATGTTTTGTTTGTCTTTATTTTTATTTTTATCCTTAATGTTGTATTAAAAGAAGATGAGAGAAACTGAGAATTTAAAAAAAAATAACAAAAAGACAGTTTTAGAGTGGAAAATAAATTGATTTTCATTTGAAATGCTCCCCATACAAATTCATAAAATTTTGAAATCTACAAGTCTCTGCGTAGACTAGGGCCAGGTATAGGGTCTTTAGCCACTCTAGAACAATGTTACAATAGAGAAACTAAGCGTGAAAAAGAAAAAGAAAGATGCGACAAGATGGAATGGAGCATTGATGGTGAATCACAAAGAGAAAACCTGCATATAGAAACTGATTAATACCGAATAAAATTGATCTTGAATACAACAAACTAACAAGTAAACATTCACCTTATGGAAGCTAGAAAGCTCATCCTTTCTTTATCTTTTGGCTTATTCGCAATACCTTGCTACCAACGATTCCATCAATCCTTGTTGAAGATGTAAAAGAAGAATGAAATGAAGCAGACCTGACAACACTCCAAGCATACCTCTCTATACATTTTCTACCAAAGTTTTCTCTCTCAGAATTTTCTTTCTCTAAATTTTCTTCTTCATAATTTTTTTTTCTCCCCTTTTGTTCTTCCCTCCTTGTTCATTTTATAAAAATTGATGAGAAGTTTGAGTGGTTAGAGGTCGTTTTTTACCTTAACTATCTTCAATCGGTACAGGCTGGAACTGCTTCTCATTATTAAAATGAATATTAATGAAAACTCATTAGTTAATTACTTGTCCCATGTCATTTCCTTCGGGTTTTTTTATTTTTATTTTTTATTTTTATTTTTTATTTATTTATTTATTTTTCTCAGTTGCACAACTTAATAATAAATTTCCTCTCTACTTGATCATCGAGTTGATGTTGGTTCTGGCATAGGTTAAGGGACTGCAAACAAGTGAATCTAGGAGCAATTGACAGAAGTAATTTTCTCATGTTCGACTTACACCGTGATAAGGAAAGTTCTTGAAGACCAATGCGAATTTCCTCTCTCCAACCAGTGCATACACCAGATTCAATAATTACAAGGATCATCAACAAGCCTAAGTATACACATAAATAGTTCCATGGGAAAATCCTTCCCTTTTGAATCTTCATTACCATCAATAGTTTCCTTCTTCTCTATATTTATTTTGATGATTATATAAGTACCGACAAATTTATTTTTATGCATTTCTGATAAAACGGTGTTTTGTGCTCCTATCAATAACTTGATCTTCAATTGCCTATTTCCACCAAACAACATTTTTTCTCCTGGAATCTCAAGTCGTCTTTTCACATGTGCTAGCGTGCGTTCCGTTGTCACAGTGAGAAAATGACCGACTGTTGAATCTTCTAATTTCCTTCTCTTAGCAAGAGCTTTCAACTTGGGTACACGATTGGAAGAGTTCCAATTCTCATGCATGAATATAATTGATTGTGTAGAGCATTTTTGTCTACTACAGGCATAGGTGTCCTGGTCATAAACCCATGCAACATAGTCAACCTCCCGAACATGAATCTTGTTCGTAAGGTTCTTGCTTCTTGGCAAAGCCACATTTATAAACTCCATTATTGATTCCATTAAGTACCCAATCATTGACCTCATCAATCTGGGAGTGAAAATGAGGTGGATATTTTGCTATATCATTAAACTCTGTGTTCAACATGAGGGTGATCTCAGCACTTTCATTGTTGAAATTTTTTTGTTCTTTGCAAACCATTCAACCAGTCCTGTCATATTTTTCACCTGGTCGAGTCTTGCCATAGAGAAGATAATGGGTTTTTTATGGTCATTCAAGACACACATATGTTCAGTTTTTTGTTCAGGATTTAACAAGAGTTCCTCAATTGAGCCATGTCAAGCAGTAAGGCGATGCTGCTTTTCTATATAAGGGAAATAAATCTGCATGTCTAATCCAGGAGAAACATTGTTGAATTTGCGATCAAAAACATCAATTCCATGAACCACGCGGTAGAGCACATGGAGGGTGAAACAATGTGGATTTATTACTGTCCAACAATACCTTTTCTTCTTGCAATCTCTTGATATGTGCTAGTGATAATGAAATCTACATGATTCATTGCAATTACATATGCAGTAAATCTGCAAGAAAAATGGCATTTTTCTACAAAATTCTTCCAATATAAGTCTGAATCTGGGTATTTGGTCTTATCCAAAGCATGGGCTATGTTGCACTGAGTGATTCCTTGTTTATGTTCAATCAAAGATGCGACTAAAGTTGCATCAGTAATTTCCAATAATCAGATCAGGCTGACCTTTTAGCTCTACAATTATTTCATTTGATACATCCTCTGAAAATATTTCCAAGTAAAGCCAAACATCAAATTGAGAAACCTAGTTGTGCAAAACTCCTTTGTCTATTTGAAGGGCACCCGCAGTATCCGTGAATGTTGTGTTCCACTAATTCTTTCAATTCGTTTATTTCATGTTGTGCCATATGACTTGGGAATCAGACGAGTTACCACAATGATCTCATGTGTGATGTCTAATCCTTGTTGTTTTATTCTCAACAACATTTCATTTTCTAAGGCACGAACTTGATCGAGGATATACACAACCTATCCACCAGTGTCTGGCATTCCTAAAGCATTTGTTTGCCCAAAATAACCATGAGGTGAAAGAATTACAACATTAAAGACCATAGGAATATTTTCTAGAAATGTTTCTAAAGTCGTTGGATCAGGTGCCTGAAGGATCTCCAAGTGAAAACAAATCATATCCAACACATGTTCTGCATTGTCTCCCCATCCTTTTTCCAATCCCATTTCTTGTAATTTGTGTTCAAACTCTGTATATGGTGTATTCAATGGGAACTTGTTAAGATGCTCCTATGCCTTTACTAAGGCTGAGCGTAGCTTGGAAAAACTCTATATCCTCTCATTCAATGTCAGCTTCTGGCCTTGGTAGTTGTGTGCTCAAAGGAAATCCAACAAGGGTTGCATGCTTTCTTTATCATGGAATAGTCTTGAGGACAAATGTTGATTCAAAAATTGAACTCCACTACCAATGGAAGATGGTTGTGTTGGGAGAGAAAAGGATGCATTGAAAGGATCAAGGTCTAGCTCCAATACATAGTTGTCCTTGAAAATTCCATTCACAAGTTGTTCCTTGAATTCCAAATATTCATCTACAGAAAGTTGTTCAACAACAAGTTCATCAACATTGACACAGACATAATCCCACACACCAGGCCTTGGTCGTACTGTAAGAACAACCCATGGTGGAATAATGATGGCCTCATGTGTGGACCTTAACACATCCCCAAATGGCCCATATCATAGCTTTTGAAGTTCATCATTCTCTCCTATTACCTCTGCTAATCCATCTAATAGATGACAAGGTTTCAAAATCTTCTTCCCTTGTGCTACATATCTTCATCCAAGTAAACTATAACCTGTATATCGACCAATGATCATCGCCAATACTTTTCCATAATAAAAAGAAATACTCCTAAATGACAATATATCCCAAAGACAACTTCCTGGAATGTGTAGCAGTAACTCAGCGGGAGCGCACAAGAATTTGTGCAAGCAATTGCAAAATGAGAGGGGGAGCTTGGTAACACTTTGTCAGCTAAGTACTGTTGATAAAAATTGTCGTCAACAATTGCCAACCAACAGATGCGTGTCGCTTACAGTGGCGTGCAAGCTTCAAACAATAACTTATGATCCTTGATTCTTTGCAGGAAAGGGGAAGGGAAGGGTAACGAAAGGACTGAGGGTGACTCGATGTGGAACAAGAAGAGGTCGATAGGGTTGGGTGGACTAGGTTATACAACAGGGGGAGACATGATGGAGGTCAAAGGATTCATGGATTGAGACTTTGTGGAATAAATCATGGAAAGTGGTAAGCATGAGGGGGTTTGGTCCTGTTGTATAACTCGAAGGGACAACTCTTTGAAACTTGACAAGATGATCATCATAAGGCTAGAAAACTGTCTTGGATGTGTGTTGAGGGAAATACCCAAGTTTAACATTGAGCATCCAAAACGTGTATGCTAGAGGCATCTCAAAATGAAGGGAATAGATAAAGGGAAAGACGGAAAATGGGGATAGGACTAATGAACGTGACAAGCGAGGTTGTATTGCATAGAAAGCACATGGTAGAAAAGCGAGGGATTATGACAAAGGAAGGCAACTTGGTCCACCTGCAAGTCTGTTGTCCACCAAAACAAATTTGGTCAATCAGTTAAAAATATACAGATAGCCTACCTTTTAATATCACCAATCATTGCTCCATCACTTCTAATCATCAAAAAGGGCAAAAAAGAAAAGAAATCAAAAGAAACAAAGTAAAAACAAAAGCGATAAAATAACTGAATAAAAGAGAAATCAACCAAAAACTAATCTAGCCCTTCCCGTAAAGTAAACTTTATCATTATTATTGTTTTTTTAATTTTGTTTATTTATTTATGTGAGGAGGATTTAATTTTGTTTATTTATTTATGTACAGAGGAAAAGTACCCATTAACTTGGACTCAGGTTGGATGATATTTAACGTAAAGGAATGTGTCACCTGCTTTGCATGTGGATCTTATGAGTTTGACAGTTTTGTATATGGAAGGACTGCCAACATGCCAACCAAAAAAATCGTTCGGTGTAGAGAGATGATTAATAAATACCCAAAAGAAACGATCACCAACCTCCAAGACATGCCAACCAACAGATTCTTTGCCAGTAATGATGAAGGTATTGATTGAAATAGATTTAGGGTTTAGGGTTTGTACCTTAAAGGTATGATCCATGAATTCAACAAACAAATTAGTGTCATCTTTATGGACCTTTCTATCAGGAACAGGGTCATCATGATGCAAAGAAGATTCATAACATGGATTAAAAAACATAGGAATGTCCCTACAATAGTCACTATCATCAAAATAAAAAGTGCACCTAGGAGGGACATGCTCGATGGTGTCAAGTTCTTTAACCTCTTTTGATTGAAACAAAGGATTAGAATTTTTTTTTATATAATTTAATAAAATATAGATTGAATTCATTAATATCTCCAAAACAGGATTCCTCACATGCATAATTAAAGTCATGTTGGTCCTCATCAATTTGTGTTGACCACTCATTAGCATCATCATTGAATACAAATGTATCATAAATTGGTTTGACATAGTCAAAATCGATTTCTTCATTATCATAATCAAAATTTCCATCATATACATGCGAATAAGAAGCTTGAGATGACAGGTGATCTTGGGATTGAGATTTTTCATGAGGTTTAAGAAGGGTAATGTTTGGGATGTGAGAGGTGGATTGAATTAAGCGTCATGATATAATCATGATCCTCTTCACATCCAAGCTCTTGACCACAAGTAGTGAATTCATCATAAATAGGCCCTAGGAGAGAGGGCTCCGGAGATATACTCCCAGCATGATTTGAAGATTGAGACTCAAGAAAGAACATGCGATCTTGTAAACTCTTGATGATGAGGATTAAAGAAGACAAATCCTTGTGTGAATCATAAATTCCAAAGGAGTAACATGTTCTATGTATTTTCTCTTCTAAGTCGAGGCAAGTGGATAGAGTTAGCTCTAGGTTTTGAACATTCTTTTCTTCCAACCGCCAAAGGTAAAGAGAAGGTAGAATTTCGTAGTAATGCAACATGGCAGCCAAGTTGGTAGGGCGAATGGGAGTAAGAATTGAATTATATAACTTGATAAACTTAAGATTAAAAGTAAGAATGCTCTCATTATCCTCCATGCGTAACTAGTTAAACCTCTTAAGATGCTCCCAAGGACTATCTAAATGCCCAAAGGTACAACTAAACTAGTAAGAAAGTTCAAACCAGGTAGAGATGCATCCATCAGGAAGGTTGGAAAATAAAGAGGTGACATCGCCTTGAAGTGAATTCATGAACAAAATCATGCAACTATCATTATTATTTGCTCCGAGAATGGTGCACGCATTCAAAAATGCACGAAGATGTTCCATTACCGTAACAGTTTCGTCACCATGAAAGATAGGTAGATGGTTCTTGAATTTGTGAGGTAAAGGATTAACCGGGTGAAAGAACTTTAAGGGAGTGGGAACAAACCAAGGGGAATTGTTTAGGTCTTCTTCAAACTAAAAAATCCCATACTTGTGAATGACTTTCCCAGGGTTAGTAGCTGAAACCAGAGGGTTACAACCACTAAAAATACTTCCGATCATTTGAGACATTGGGGTCTAGGAAAGATAAAAATAAAATTGAAAGAATTAAAACAAAACTAGGAACAAACCATTGAACGATCATCCCTAGTATGGTCGCCAAACAATATGTTGACGTCAAGGGACTAAAGAGTCCCCAACACCAACATTTTCAACCTCCCGCGGGGCTAGGCGAGAAGAGGCGGGAATATCACCCTAGGATTAAAGCCCCATACAAGAATGTGCATTGAGCTCCAGGCTAAAACTCCTCTAACCTACAGTCCAAGCGGGGTCCTTCGCCTTGTAATTTCACTTTTTAGCAATATTTGATTTTTAAATAATTTATAATTTTAATTCTTTTATGTTGAAGTTTATACATTTGACATAACAAAAATTAAATCTAACAAAGTAAATGCAAATACTAAAATGAAAAGGCAATTTGTTTTGTATTTGTTTTATAAGAAAATATTTAAAATGAAACTAAGAAAGTTAGTATAATTATGTTAGTTTTAAAGTGATTTGAAAAGAAAACTTTACCAAACTAAAAATTAGTTTGAAGATTACATGAGAGTAACACTCTAATGATTTAATATTTTTTATTTTCTTTTAGAAGATGGATATTATAAATAATAAGAAAATTATAGTAACACTCTAATGATTTAATATTTTTTATTTTCTTTTAGAAGATGGATATTATAAATAATAAGAAAATTAAAACAGTAAAAAAAACAAGAAAAGTTTATACATATTAACCAGTTAATGAAAAAAAAATTATACACATGATTCTTAACAGAATAAACATGTTTTGTTTGTCTTTGTCTTTTTATTTTTATCCTTAATGTTGTATTAAAAGAAGATGAGAGAAACTGAGAATTAAAAAAAACAAAAAAACAAAGAGAGTTTTAGAGTGGAAAAGAAATTGATTTTCATTTGAAATGCTCCCCATACAAATTCATAAATTTTTGAAATCTACAAGTCTCTACGTACATTAGGGCCAGGTATATGGTCTTTAGCCACTCTAGAACAATGTTACAATAGAGAGACTAATCATGAAAAAGAAAAAGAAAGATGAGCCAAGATGAAATGGAGCAATGATGTCGAATCACAAGGAGAAAAACTGCATATAGAAACTGATTAGCAATAAAATCGAGCTTGAATACAACAAACTAACAAGTAAACATTCACCTTATGGAAGCCAACAAACTCATCCTCGCTTTATCTTTTCGTTTCTTCGCAAGATCCCCTGTTGCTAATGATTTCGTCAATCCTTCCTGAAGATGTAAAATAAGAATGAAATGAAGTAGACCTCACAACACTCCAAGCATACCTCTCTATAAATTTTCTGCCAAATTTTTCTCTCTCAGAATTTTCTTTCTCTAAATTTTCTTCTTCAGAAATTTTTTTCTCCCCTTTTGTTGTGCGTTGCCTGTTCATTTTATAAAATTTGATGAGAAGTTTGAGTGGTTAGAGGTTGTTTTTTCCCTATACTCAACCGTTATGGGCTGGAACCACTTCTCATTATTAAAATGAATATTAATGAAAACTCATTAGTTAATTACTTGTTCCCGTTCCATTTCCTTCGTTTTTTCTTTTTTTGCAGTTGCACAACTTAATAATATATTTCCTCTCTGCTTGATCATTAAGTTGATGTTGGTTCTGTCGTAGGTTAAGGGACTGAAAACGAGTGAATCTAGGAGCAATTGATAGAATTAATTTTCTCATGTTAGACTTACACCGTGATAAGGAAAGTTCTTGAATACCAATGTGAATTGCTCTCTCCAGCCAATACATACACCAGATTCAATAATTACAATGATCATCAACAAGCCTAAGTATATGCATAAAGAGTTCCATGGGAAAATCCTTCCCTTTTGAAACTTCATTACCATCAACAATTTCATTCTTCTCTATATTTATTCTGATGGTTATATAAGTACCGGCAAATTTATTTTTATGCATTTCTGATAAAACTGTGTTTTGTGCTCCTATCAGTAACCAGATCTTCAATTGTCGATATCCACCAAACAACAATTTTTTCTCCTGGAATCTCAAGTCGCCTTTTCACATGTGCTAGCATGTGTTCTATTGTCACAGTGAGAACATGACCGAATGATGAATCTTCTAATTTCCTTCTCTCAGCAAGAGCTTTCAACTTGGGTACAAGATTGGCAGAGTTCGAATTCTTATACATGAACAGAATTGATTGTGCAGAGAATTTTTGTCTACTACATGCATAGGTGTCCTGGTCGTAAACCTATGCAACATAGTCAACCTCCTGAACATGAAGCTTGTTCGTAAGGTTCTTGCTTCTTGGAAAAGCCACATTTATAAACTCCATTATTGATTCCATTAAATACCCAATCATTGACCTCATCAATCTGGGAGTGCAAATGAGGTGGACATTTTTATATATCATTAAACTTTGTGTTCAACATGCGGGTGATCTCAGCGCTTTCATTGTTGACAATTTTTTTTTTCTTTGCAAACCATTCAACCAGTCCTGTCATATTTTTCACCTGGTCAATTCTTTCCATAGAGAAGATAATGGGTTTTTTATGGTCATTCAAGACACACATATGTTCAACTTTCTGTTCAGGATTGAACAAGAGTTCCTCAATTGAACCATGTAAATAAGTAAGGCGATGTTGCTTTTCTATATAAGGGAAATAAATTTGCATGTCTTCTCCAGGGAAACAATGTTGAATTTGGGATAAAAAACATCAATTCCATGAACCATGCGATAGAGTCCAGGGAGGGTGAAGCAATGTGGCTTTCGTACTATCCAACAATACCTTTGCTTCCTGCAATCTCTTGATATGTGCTAGTGATAATGAAATATGCATGATTCATTGCAATTATATCTGCAGTAAATTGGCAAGAAAAATGGTATTTTTCTTCAAAATTCTTCCAATATAAGTCTAAATATGGGTATTTGGTCTTCTCCAAAGCATGGGCTATGTTGCACTGAGTGATTCCTTGTTTATGTGCAGTCAAATATGTGACTAAATTTCCATCGCTGTAATTGCCAATAATCAAATCAAGTTGACCTTTTAGATCTGTTGTTATTTCATTTGATACATCCTCTGCAAATATTTTCAAGTAAGGCCACACATCAAATCGAGAAACCCAGTTGTGCAAAACTCCTTTGTCTGTTATGAAGGGCACCCACAATATCCATGAATGTTGTGTTCCACTAATTCTTTTAATTCATTGATTGCATGTTGTACCATAGGACTAAGGAATCAAACTAGTTACCACGATGATCTCACATGTGACATATAGTTCTTGTTGTTTTATTCTCAACAACATTTCATTTTATAAGGCAAGAACTTGATCGAGTATATACACAACCTGTCCACCAGTGTATGGCATTCCTAAAACATTTTCTTGCCCAAAATAACCATGAGGTGAAAGAATCATAACATTAAAGACCATAGGAATCTTTCCTAGAAACGTTTCTAAAGTTGATGGATAAGGTGCCTGAAGGATCTCCAAGAGCAAATGAATCATATCCAACATATGTTATGCATTGTCTCCCCATCCTTTTTCCAATCCCATTTCTTGTAATTTGTTTTCAAACTCTGTATATGGTGTATTCAAAGGGAACTTGTTAAGATGTTCCTCTGCCTTTACCAAGGCTGAGCGTAGCTTGGTAAAACTTTGTATCCTCATTCAACATGATCTTCTGGCCTTGGTAGTTGTGTGCTCGAAGGAAATCTAACAAGGTTCGGATGCTTTCTTTATCATGGAAAAGTCTTGAGGACAAATGTCGATTAAAAAATTGAACTCCACTACCAATGGAAGATGGTTGTGTTGGGCGAGGAAAGGATGCATTGAAAGGCTCAAGGTCTAGCTCCAATACATAGTTATCCTTGACACTTCCATTCACAAGTTGTTCCTTGAATTCCAAATATTCAACTACAGAAAGTTGTTCAACAACAAGTTCATCAACATTGACACATAAATAATCCCACACACTAGGCCTTGGCCATACTGCAAGAACAACCCATGGTGGAAGAATGATGGCCTCCTGTGTGGACCTTAACACATCTCCAAATGGCCCATATCATAAATTTTTTAGGTCATCATTCTCTCCTAGTACCTCTGTTAATCCATCTAATAGATGATGAGGTTTCAAAATCTTCTTCCCTTGTGCTACATATCTTCATCCAAGTAAACTGTAACCTGTATATTGACCAACGATCATCACCAATACTTTTCCATAATAAAAAAAATACTCGTGAATGATAAGATATCCCAAAGACAACTTCCTTGAATGTGTAGCAACAACTCAACGGGAGCGCGCACGACTTTGCGCAAGCAATTTTGAAATGAGAGGGGAAGCCTGGAAACACTTTGTCGGCTAAGTACTATTGACAAAAATCATCATCAAAACTACTCTTTACTTCACAATCCAAATCTTGTAACCCAATATGTAATTTTATAATTATATTAGAGACTTTATCCTTTTTGTTCAATTCTTTCCAAAATTCATAACCATACTAACTTTTGTCATAAGGTAAAAGTTGTTGAAATTTATGTGCAATTATATGATTCATAATAATTATTATAAGAAAACGAAGGCTTCATTAAGTTTTGACAATTTTATATGTGTTCGATGTTTGATTGATACAATTGTGAAATTTATATTAATTCATGGAACAAATAGTTTGTTTTAAATTTGTTTATATAAATACAACTTTCTCTTACTTTTAAAAAGACTGATAATGTTTAAATTATAATTGGTTGTATGATAGAGTTGAATATATATTATCAGTATGCATGACCATAAAAGAAAAAAAGAAAAAAAAGAAAAAAATTAAAATTCTCACATATAACTTTAATGAGAACAATTTTTTTTTTAAGAGTTTGCTCCTCGACAATTGGATTCTTCCAACTAATTGTTAGATGGAAAATTTAGATGGGATTTTTCCTCGCAACATCAATTCAAACTTATATTTTAAATCCTTTAATGCTTTATTATGGAAATAAAATGAAATTGATTTACAACAGACTTATAACCACAAAAATCGTGATAGGTCTGTATGGCGAAAATGTAGAGAACGGTGAACAAAACAAGCAGTTAAGTCGATGAGTTTCGATCGCCCTCAAACCTCTGTGATGAAGTTTCTTGATAGAAACATTTATTTTCATATTCATCATCCATGACTTAGTCCCAACTAAACAATAATCTTTATGCCCAATAATTTAAACGTAGGCCTGTAACTTGTTTGAACAAGAATCCTATAAAAGCTAAATAACCTACGAAGAAAAATAAGAGCTATTAAGTTGTGGGTTAGAACTTCCGGACAAAAATAGCCAGAGAGGAATTACGCGAAGAAATTTCTAGAGATTAAAAATTTCTTGCATCGCCTCTCCAATCACCTAATCAGCGTTACTATTTTTAAAATGAAGAGATAGTATTTAAGACAGTTGGAGAGCATACACAATTAACTGGCGTTAACCTTAGTGCAACATTATTACTCCTGGTTAACATAATTCAAGTAATAAATAACCTGATTCATAATGACCATGCCATGTACAACAGTTAGATGGAAATCCAATGAAATTAACACAAAATAACAGAAATTGCAAATTGAAGATTGCCTCCAGGTGATACAACGACACTAAAATATTGATGACTCCAATGGTGGCAGAATTTTTTGGCGGTTACACCTTGAACATAGACGTGATATTTTTCATCAATTTCGTTCTTGTTCTTGCCGAATCTTCAACTGTCTATTAGACTCGTTTCTCTAATTGGTGCGTTATTAGCTAGCTAATTACACGCATGAAAAACTCGACTCTCATTAGTATCCAAACTTCCAGCAATTCCAAGGCACTTCTTAATGTTTTTATTTTGAATCGAACCCTTTGCTATGTATTACAATTTTGGGAGTGCAATTGCATATAGAAAGTGCAGATAAGTTGATGAATGTGAATAGGAAAGGTAATGTTTTCAGAGGTAATGTCTTCAGTAGTGATTGAGGAAATTTTGAAGGGAAGAATAAAGAAAACTCCTAGGTATCTGCGTCATTCCTTCTCCGGGTTACGCAACGACATTCAGTCAAGACTCCATGTGCATAAAGCAAGAATTCTCATGCCTGTATCTTTATTTCTGTGGAAAAAGTTCGAGGCTCATTGCGTAATGAGAATCGATGCAGCACAAAGAATTTTCTACGACATTAATATTGTCGCCTCTCAAAACAACTATGTCATCGCTATGAGTGAGTAGCAAGATTGATCTGCAAAGACAACTCCAAAATTTTCACATAAGTTGATCAAGTCGAGGGAAAACTATTCTGTTATATAGCATGACCAGATCCATACAAAAACAGTTTCTAGATGGCTCTAATATAAATAATCTGTGAGAAGCGAAGTCCCAACCTTGCCTTCGATTCCATAACTGAAAACATAACGCTTCTTTTACTATTTTCTTTGTAATAAAATAACATTCTAAAACATAATAGAAATTATTTATTGCACAGTAAAACAAAATGAAATTATATAATGGAAACAAAGCATTATTCCTATAGTGGTTCTGGTCTAAATAACTTAACCAATCTAAATGTACATCAACGAATATGATCAACATCAATTTTATATACTATGTCAATTATGATCACATTCAAAGACTATTCTTGTATAATGAGAGTTCTTCTGAATCAGTAAATCAACAAAATATTAAATATCGTATCTTCCGAATCAGTAAATCAACAAAATATTAAATATCGTAACCAGAAGAAGGAGATTGTGATGATGATCTTCAATCGTAACTTGAGCAACGTCTTATTGTTTGCAATTTCAACGACTTCATTGGTACCTCCCAGCCAACGTTAGGGGTACTCTTCTGCCCCCTTATCCATCGAGCCGCAAAGGGATCACACACAGAAATCAATTTCTTAGCTCAAGATTTCCCTTGAAAGGAGAGGCTCCTTCTTCTCTTAATCAAATAAAATGACAATTAAAAAAAACCCTATCCCCACCACCCCCCCTTTCCCCTTCCACTTCTTATGCAAAGTTTGCAGCCCAACTTACACAAGAAAACTAGTCATAAGAAATTTTAACAACATTTGAATCATTCAACAATAGGGTGTCTTTTCATGCATAATTAGATCATTTTTTTAATAATCAATTGAGATATTATTCACCCTAAACACATGTCACTCTTATCTCAAGTTGCACATGTTTATTTCTTTTTAATTAAATATTTTTTTAATTTTTTTCCTCAACTCCTCAATTAGTTCTTAGATTTTCTCCTAGTTGTCCCTTAATTCCCCAATTTCTCCTTTGTTGTCTTTCATAACTAATTTACAGTTGGAGTTTGATTATGACTCTTCTCTTAGTTAGGATTTAGAGTTTACTTTAACTTAGGACTTTAACTTTAAGTTGACACCACAATTCCTCATGAAATAATTTATTTTAATTTAAAATTTCCGTTTAATAATTTCATGCACACATTGTGCACATGTCATAACATTTTATTCCCCCTTTAAAAGTTTTATTTAGTCTGAATTTTCCTTATACCCATTTAATATAAATTTATTTAGGCATAACCATTTTAGACTTATATTTTATTATATTCGTGTTTATTAGTTAATATAATTTATATTATGTTCTCTAATCAATTCTAAGTATTCGTTTTATTTTCTATGGTCTTCTATATCTTTATTAATTTATTAATTTTATTCATGTGACGTTCCCTTAAAGACGCACCCATGTGGTCCAAGGGTGTCACTCACCATTCTTTAGGTTATCCATCTATGACTTAGTTTGAAAGTTGTCTGATGTTTGGGGTCAATACTCCACTTCTCAGTCTTGTGTGAGACTAAGGGCTTACTTAGGAATAAGGAATCTGTTAGCACCATGAGTTGTTCTTATACTTCTTTAAGAACAAGCCCAATACTCATTTGAATATAAATGAATTAAACAGGTTTATACTTGAGTGGATCAACAAGATTGAGTAAAGAATGGGAAAGGGCAACAAACTATCTGTAGAGGCATTCTATTGGGCATGGAGTCATAACATCCTACAGATAAAAGACAATCAAACTATATACCAGATAAAGGTTATATATAATTATGGGTAGAAGCATAGAGAATGTGACAAAAAGGCAGAACATCCATCGTACAGAGATCCTTTCTGCAAACAGATTAAAGAGTGCTTAAACAATAAAAAATGATTAATAGGCAGGCTACAACAGATCCTTTGCTTCTCGTGAATCTATCAATCAATGGAAGATATGATCCTCAAATACTGCAATCTATTTAAGCATGAAGATAAAGTAAAATGACAACAAAGAAAAAAAACATCTGATAAACAACTTCATGAATCTTCAATGGCAAAAATGTTGATTACAAATAAGCCCTCAGTGTTACAAATAAGCAACTAAACTGCTCCTCAAGCTATCTCCCCTCTTGGATCATGAACTGGGTCTCTTCCTCAACAAAACAACTGTTATTTATAGTGTATCATTCCTTCCTACTCTAAATAGGTTGGATCCCAAGTGGTTGCATTGGATTCTCTTTTCTCTAGGAGATGTTACAACAAGGTGAAACATAAAATCCACCTAGCTCCTATTTTTTGGATCTTGTTTATTGTGATAAATGTCTTTTGAAACAGGTCATGTTGCTTTATATGGTGATGGAACACATATCCCTAATGTCCAAATACCTCATAGGAAACAATTCGAACCCCCTCAGATAGGTGGCATCCCTCCTACAACTTGGATTTATCAGACTGTTAGAGTTTGTAGCGCATGTGACAGCATGCAATGCGAACTTTTTTGTAGGTGATGATTTCAAATTTTCTTCCAAACGACGAACTGGGTCGGGCAGATTTTTTGTGAACAAGTCAATAATATAACGATTCATCTCCACAAAAAATTTCAGAAGAACCTATATCGACATTTAAAATTTATGATGAAAAATGACTTTGTTGTGTACTAATTCGCTACAAACTGTCCCAAAACTACCAGTTCGCAGCGCCTTTGACAACACACACTACGAACTTTCCTGTAGGTGCGTTTTTACATTCAAAATTTATTTCAACTTTTAAAACTTGCAAAACAAGCTGGGAAACCTTTTAGAACCTGCTACAATCACTGGAAACATTTGAGTAATCTAGGCTTGTGCATCTGAGCCAACAAATTTGTTCACCTCAACTCTGGGAAGATGGGGTTCATGAGGTAGGGAGTTGCAATGAGAGTGTAGAGGTTCATTGGATGCAACACCTTCAGTATAGAGAGATCGGTCAAAGGAGGAAGGACCTTGGAATTTGTTCATGAATTAGTGTAGAGCTTAATGGACTTCAACAATTTGGCTACCAAGTTGTTCTTGGATAAGGTCCATTTTCGCATGAATGGATGGAATGTCCTTATTTACTTAGGCCTAAAGGGCAGTGAGATCAGTACTCAGTTTCTGATTGGTTTCTTCTTAGCAGGTGGGAACCATGAGGGTATGAGGGGTGGTTCCATGGAAAAAAAAGAAGACAAGTGATATATACCACTATGATTAGGGAAACAAGTGGGGAAAAGTGGGGAATAAGGGTGTCAGGAAGGGTATGGGTCCAATGGGATAGGTAAAAATTATATGTGTCGCAACGATCGATATGAAAAGAGGAATCCAATGGGATAGGTCTCAAATAAGGATATGGGAAGGCCCGAGACTTTCTTTTAACTCTTACGAAGCTATACTCTGATTTGAATAATATTGTAGTGGAGAAATTCCCAAATTCATAACTAGAAGAAATGTGTATTAATTTTGAAACTAGAATGCAAGAGGCAAGGTTGCACAACAATAGATCTTGTATGTTCCTTGTTTGTTCTATTTTTGTCCCAAGGGTTAGGGTTTTTCAGGTTTCCTACAGACAAGGGTTTCCTCTATGTTATAGCTCTTTGATATACGTGTGGGGTTGAACAGTAGTACTCAACCCAATATCTCAAGGAACCAACTAACGAGGCTAGACCATATCCTTATCCTTACTACCCCATTACCCAAGTACTAGAGAGTATATTCCCGAATTTTGTTCTCGGTGGCACTATAACAGTCAGATGGTTGATCGGTTGATCTATAGTGGGTTTCAAGATACCTAGGTCAGTCCATATGCAGGTGTTGTCTAGTGCACTGCCACTCGAAGGGGTACCAACAAGGGTTACAATGGTGTCCAACAATGTGAGCTTAAAAACCTCTTGTATTTCTTGTGTGTATGCTTCCCCAACCCATATTTATGCATTGAATGAAAAATCACTATAGTTTTAAGACGTCGGAACACGTCTCTACCCTGAAAAAATTTAATCCACAAATCCTTCCAAGGAAAGTGATCTAATACCACTTGTATGGTACCAAATGTAATATAATATGTAGAAACATGAACATTCAACATATATCATTGGAACAACAAAATATGAGAAGAGAAACACACAAAATACCTTTATTCAAAGAAAGAAATCTTCACTTGCCTCTTCAAGGGGCCAACCTCCAACAAAGCATAGCTCTATTACAATAATTCTCAAGACAAGTTTTATCATGCCTCCTACTCTTATTTATACTAATTATATCTTCTAAAGAACATTCTAGAGGAAGATCTTTCTAGAAGAGAAAGTTTCTATTAGATCTTATTACATTGATTTGTTCACATTTATTGAATAGGCCTTACTAACTAATGTCAACCTTTATTACATGGAAAATATATTTAGGCCTTATTAACTAATGTCGGTCTTTATTACATGGAAAATATATTATTCTATCTAGGATGTGAGGGGTTAGATCCATAACAAATCGGTTGCAAGTGGGTATTCAAGAACAAGTACAGATCAGATGGCTCACTTGACAAGAACAAAGCAAGGCTCGTGGAAAAAGGATTTTCACTAAAACAAGGTGTTGATTATGAGGAGACTTTTTCCCCCATAAAAAAATGGGCTACCATCCACACTTGATTTTCCATGGGAGCACAAAATGGATGAACTATTCATCAAATGGATGTGAAGACGGATTTCTTGAATGGAGACTTGAAAGAGAATGCATTTGTGTCTCAAATAGAAGGCTTTGTTATGAAGGGACAAGAACATAAAGTATGCAAGCTCATCAAATCCTTATATGGATTTAAACAAGCACCACGGGCATGGTATGAAAAGTTAACTGAGCATCTTCTAAAATTGAATTTCAAACATTTCAATCTTGACGATGCAATTTTCTTTGTCAAGAAAGTTGGCAAAATTGTTGTATATCTTGTAGTATATGTAGATGATCTGTTGATAACAGGGAACACTGTGAGCTACATTGCATTCATAAAGAAAGAGTTAAAGAAAGTCTTTGAAATGATAGATTTGGGATATCTTCACTACTATTTGCGCATTGAGGTGATTCAAAATCCAAGGTACATATTCATCTCTCAAAAAAAGTACATTGGAACATAAAAAGTACATTGGAGAACTTTTGAACAAGTTTTGCATGGTTGACTACATTCATGTTTCTACTCCAATGGAACAAAATTTGAAACTCACATCAAAAGAAGAGAATGAGTTTAAGAATGCAACCGAGTATAGACAACTTGTGGGAAGTGTTATCTATCTTACTACCACCAGACTAGACATTTCATTTGTTGTTGGGAATCTTTCTAAGTTCATGCAAAAGCCTTGTGAAGGACATTGCTCTGCTGCAAATAGAGTTTTCAAATACTTGAAAGGAACTCAAGATTTTGGACTTAGGTACTCTAAGGTGGATAACTTCAACCTAATCGGATATTCTGATTCAGACTTTGATGGGGATAAGGAAAATGGAGTATCAACTTGGGGCTATCTCATGAGTCTCGGATCAACAATTGTCTCTTGGAGATCACGCAAACAATTAGTTCCAGCAGATTCCACAACAGAGGCAAAATATGTGGTAGTTGTAGAAGCGACAAAGGAGATTGTGTGGCTCAGGAAAATACTTGAATATTTGCAGGAGAAACAAGTGAATTTTACTCATCTTCTAGTTGAAAATACTTATGCAATCAAGTTCGCAAAGAATCCCAGATTCCATGATCGAAACGAGCACATCAACACAAAGTATCACATGATTCAATATCATGTAGAGGCCAAGACTATTCACTTATGACATTGTTCCACAAATGAGAAAATTGCAGACATCTTCACCAAAGTGCTTGGAAGAGAAAAAAATTGAGAAGTTCATAATGATGCTTGGACTCACACACACACCCCTTCAGATTAAAGGGGGGAATGTTGGACACATAATCCTTGGGATTGTGTTTCCTATGTAAATAATTGTAAATATGAAGAGTCGTAGGTGATAGGAAATGTCTTCAGTTATGGAATACTAACAGTCACAATTTTATGTATTTATTAACCTACAAGCTAATGCAATAACCATCAACGTGGAGTTACAATTTCTTCACAATAATTGGCCTGACAATAAACAATGGTAATCTTCACAATAATTGGCCTGACAATAAACAATGGTAACTTTAACATAATAAGACTCAAAGTTATTTTTAATTAATTAACAACTTGTCTTTTTGGGAAGTAAAGAAACAAATTAACTCCCTAAAATCATAGATATTTAGCCAGAGTGGAAATATGTCTTCTTACGAACCACCAACTAGTTATTTCATGGTGTATTTTCCTTGAATAATAGTAATGATCATTTACAAAAAAAAAAAAAAAAGGATCATTATTTTAATTTCTATTGACCACTAAATATGGTGGCTTTTATTACCTTAAAAACGAGAATATTGCCAAAAAATCAATTAGGATAATAATTATTATTATATTGTACTATAAAATTAAAAATATATATTACAAAAAAAAAATATTTTTTCTTAAATTTCAATTGATATTAATATTAATATTAATCATCAATTATATATATGATTTTGAATTTATTAAGTATTGCAAAACCCAATGGGATGCCATATCCATGATCTCCTAGTCTCGGTAAGCATGAACATTTCAGTTCCTCATACCTAAACGATGGACATTTCAATTCCCCTCATACTTATGAAAATGTTTATTTTTTGTCCATTTTTTTTCTCCATGGTCGTGAAATGTATAATAAAATGCAGGTACTCTAATTTCCATTGTAGGAAAGAGCTTTCAATATTTTATAGCAACTTGACTAGTCTTCTTCAAAATTTAATTTTTTTATTTCTTAATGGAAGAATAATATAATGTGTTATATTAAGTATAATGATATTTTAGATGTTGTTGTGGTCATCAAAAATATGTTTAAATGACTAAGCCCCTTCATGAAAGATGGTAAGCAAATTTTTTTAATCATATTTAATGATCAAAATGCCCTATGAAGGGAATTTTGCCTATCAAATTTTATCATTGGATATGAAACATTATAAATATACCTTGCTTTAGTTTTTTTTGAACATCCTTCCTTTTGACGACAAAGTACTAATAAACTTGTACATTAAATTACATCACAATCCATCACTGAAAGTAAATCTCTTTCCTGATAAAAATCCCAAAGTCATGTGGTATCTTCAATCCATGAAGACTTGTAAATTAAAATCTCTAGGTTAAGGCCACACACAAATCACAATCCATAATCCATATGGAAAATTACTTTTTAAGTTGAAATAACAATATTATATTTATGAGTGTTTACAACAAAATGTTTCTTGTAATGCAATTAACAAAGACATATAATGCACAAAAGAAAGGGAACCTTGCACTATAGATGAGGGATTGGGTTAAGACATATAATGCACAAAAGAAAGGGAACCTTGCACTATAAATGAGGGATTGGGTCAAGACATATAATGCACAAAAGAAAGGGAACTTTGCACTATAGATGAGGGATTGGATTAGAGAAAAAATTTATTGGACATATTTCATTCCCATATATTCTTGTGAGTTAATTAGGAAGAAAAATAATTTGTTTATATTATTTATTTGATTTTTTTATATTTTGTATTTATTATTTGGGTTGAATGTATGTTCACTTTTGTATTGTTTTTTTACTCTGTATCGTATGATATGTGGAAGCAAGATTTTGTTTTCAAATTTTACAGAGCCGTTAATATTAGTGAAGAATTGGATTACAGAGCAAGAAATTGTGATTAAGACATTTGAAGTAGGACAATAAATGCAAGAGAAACCCCTGCATATTCATGTTCTTGTACAATAAAAATTGCAATCATCTATGGTTACATGTTGCACTATGAGTTTGTGCATTGAGATTCTACAAGTGGATGATGTACGGATTATTGTACATAAGGAACCACAAGTGTATCGAGCTGGATTCATTTGTGCAATGGAAATATTGGTGAAATCAGTCTTCATCTAGTGTAGGCATGTTGGTCACTAGACCTTCCATTTTTATAGGATAGTACCTTTGTGTTAGACGAGTTTTTTTTTTATTTAGATAGGGGAAAGTTTTCATAGTAGTAGACTTTGTACATAACACAAGATGCTTAATGATAAAGAAAGGGTGAGTGGGTGGAGGGTCACTATTAAAATCACAAGAAAATGAGGGATCAAATGGAACCAAACATCGAACCTAAGGAGAAAGAAACACTTAATAAATGTCTTAGACTTGTCCAAAGATGCATTAGAGAGAGAAAAACACAATCAAAGAATAAGGTAACACCAAAGGTATAGTGCCCACATGTTTAAACACTTGTATAAAAAATGATGTTTATAGGCTAAAGGATGATCACATGATCACACAAAATGTTGTGACAATTGAAGTTTGAGTTGTGTATCTATACACAACTTAAGTAGGGCATCCTCTCAATAAGGGTTTGGACCCATATAGTTCGAGTGCACTTCCCATGGGGGTTACTGAGCCTACATATCAAAGTTGACTAGGTCGGCCTTAACCATAACCTAGTATTACAATAAATGATGGTCTTAACTGTAATGAATGCCTAAAAATGAATTGATGACATAATATGAGATGGTTGTGGCTACATGTGAAGATTATATACTTATGAACACCATCTCTTAAGTTGAATAAAAGGCCATAGTTTGCAGAAGATACAGTTTTACAGAAGAAGTCCAAAACAACCAAATGAGGGGAGCATGAACTCTAGTATGTTGGGTTAAAAGTACAACTTCCAAGCAAGGCCAAATCGTACTCTAGGGAGAAGATAGTGGAATCATTATGTCACCACTTTCAGTGAAAGTTTTTGGGGACCAAAAGCCTCCCTAAATGGGGAGGTATGATTCAAAATGGATCATCATATAATTTGTCATCTATTTTGGTACTTTTTGGGAGGAAAAAGTAGAGTTGTTGGCTTGTAGTGCCCATTTTAGGGGTGAGTCTTGTTATGAAGATTTGGGCTACATAACCTTTAGAAGCCATTTGAGGCATTAAAGGACCATTTTTTTGGTCAAAACTTTGTAAGCATGGCCCTTAGCCTCTCAACATTGTTCTACACTTTAAGATCTTTCCAATGGTGCAAAAATCACCTCAATTGGAGTTCATATCTAGACGTTATGCCTCCTGCAAGTTGACCTATCTTGTTGACCATAATGATACCGAGTGGATGCCACATCAACATCTACTGCACACACATGTAGTCACATGTGGACTTTCAAGATTATTCTAGATGGTCTAAAACCTAACAATAATAGGGGTTTGAGGTACGCAAAAACCTTAACCCTGACCCTAAATGATTATCATGCTATCTTAAATATTGGGCTATTGGGAAAAGTCGGGGTTCCATTCTTATTGTGTTGAGTATTATTCCACGGAGCACATAGCACTTAGAGTGGGATATTGAGGGAGATTAGAGGAAGAAGGAGATATTGTAGCAACCATATTGGATGCAGTGTCTATGACATCTCCATATAAGTGCTCATTTGTTTGTACTTGCATTTCATAATTGAAAAGAAAACCACAGACCATAAGCCTCACCTTCTCGCGGGGTTTTTTTGTATTGAGTTTTCTAAAGATACATCTTGTGAATGATGTGCCATTATTCATCTCTTTCATTTCGAGTTTTTCATTTTTCAACTTATCTTAATGATTTATATATTAAAATTATAAATATTAAATCCATAGGAAAAATACAGTAAAATAATATAATATATATATATATAATCAATTGTTACGAATTTTTCCAATTAAATATCCATAACCATTTAAATATAAAATAATAATAACAAATGAAGTGTTTTTCATCCCATAAGTTTAGATAGTAGAATAAATGGTGATTTTTCATAAACTTCAATAAAGCGTTGTTTTTTTCCCATGGAATTGGGAATCCTAAGGGTTAACGGTCTGGAATAAGCGAAAATTTAGAAAGTCTCTACTCCTCTAGTGAAGTGGGTAAGAAATAGGGGGTAAAGGATCAAGCAGATTAATGCAAAGGCGTCCGTACAAAGACATAACTGACTCGTTGAGCTGGCAAAAAGAAATAGCGGGGCCCACCATCATCAACATATCTTACTAATGCACATGGCCGTCTGTACACGTGGAAAACTTTGAGCTAATCATTGCCAACAGCCGAGTCACTATTGTAGATAAAGTAGTCTGCAAAACAGATCCAGTGGCTGTCAGGGGTTCCCTGGCATTTGGACTTCTCGAAGAGTTCTTTGAGTCCACGTGGACCCTCGCCACGTCACCGTTTTTCGAAATTACAACGTTTATAATTATAAGTAGACGGGCCCCGATTGGGTAATGCTAATGCAGGTTAAAGTCATCTGACGCATTAGATTCGATTATCGAATTGTCGTCTCTAGGGAACCGTCCGATGGCGTTGAGAGTGATAGGTATGCTTAGTCAGGGACTGCTGTACAGCTACTAGATATACCTAATACTTAATAGAAGCCGCGTTTCTTCGGGTGGGATATGAATGGTGTTCGAATTTCTCTTGGACTAATTCTATTTGTCAAAAAAAAAAATTAATGTTGTGGGTTTTTATATTCCCTATCACAAAAATATTTTGTTTAAAATTATATTTATAAAAAATTAATCAAGAAATTATATTTTTTTTATTGATTTTATATATTGAAATTAAAAATATCATCATTCATATTATCTAATTTAATTTATATTCATATTATATATTATTAATATTATATACAATGGTAATTTCAACATAATAAGACTTCAAACTACTTTCATAAGTTAAAAACTTGTAGTTCTTAAATGTTGAGAGATAAATTAACAATCTAAAACCTAGAGGTATTTGATATAAGTGGAAGCATGTCTCTTTAGTGTTATTTCATGCAATGTGGTTTTCTTTGAATAACAATGATGAGTCAAATCTGAATGTGTAGATTTTCACAGTGAGTTATAATGTTGCTTAAGATTTATGGATATAAACTGTGTAAAGAGTTTTGAAGCATCCAACATTTCAAGTGGACACTCCACCCATCAACAGGGACAAATGAAGATGAGATGTTAGAAAAGAGTGCTAGGGATTAGCTTGAAATGAATGAGATTCAAAAGAACTGTTGTAGAAAAGGACGTTATGAATTAATAATAATAATGAGAATAAAAAAAAAATAACTAATCATGACTCCATAAATTGATAAATTAATAAAGGGAAAGAAACCCAAAATAAGAGAATAAAGAAATAGGAGGAATAAAATACAAACCTTCAAGGTATGATACAAAAATAGATTATACACCAAGGAGGACACATGAACATGGAAATTTAACATTATTATCAGGTATCGTGTAGGGGAGGATTGAGTGAAGTCAAAGAAAATAAAGACAAATAAGGTTTAATGACCTAGCCAATGAATGATGAGCTTCCAAGATTAACCAAGTTTGTAGTCATCGTCACTATTGAAATTATTAGGGTGTTTTTCAATTTGTTGGGCTTCTTGAATGATGCGAGAGGAGTGATAGGGGATTGAGGCCAAAATTTTGGTTTGGTCAAGGCCAAATAGGTGTTTAGATTTAAAGGAGTGTTCAACAATTGTTGACTTAGAGATATGATTGTGGGTTGTGTCGGCTATATGTTCTTTGAGACTGGATTTAAAGGATCTAATAGTTTTGCCTATGTAAGATTTGCCATAAGAACAAGGAATTTCATAAACTCCTAGTCCAAGCATCATAAAAATCACTCGTTTGATAGATTTTTCCTATTTTTTCAATGGAAAAATAATTTGTAGTTACATAATTTAATGCTCATAAATATTATATCGTTATGTAATAGTATAATGTTGATACATCGTATAATGATCTTTGACATGCTTTCCAGGTTATAGGGAATGGACTAGCCTGGAGACTAGGCAACGTGCGAAAGGTCGGACTTGGAGCAGATCCTTATTGTAACACACCCAACCCCTTAAAATACCATTTTAAGGAATGGGGCATCAAAATTCTGATTTTTACCAACATCTAGAATCCTTTCTACGAGATCTTCATCCTCTTCTACTCATCAAGATCTTTCCAACCACTGTCGCCATGCTCCAACCCGAGCTCTAGTTCAGAAGTTATGCCCTTCCGAAGTTCTACGAGCCTCATTGGTCAAAGTCCACGTGGCGCCCACATGGATCCACCTCACACATATCGTCTCCAAGTTCCTACATCCACGGTGGAAGTCTATCCACTGTTTGATCCCACGACGAGGCTCGTTCCTCATTGAACACTTAAGCGAGGGGAGAGTTCGACGTTCGACACTTCGACGTTGAACGCCTCTTTAACGTTATGCGCGCAAATCCCCAGGAGCCCCAAACTACCGAAGCAGCCCAAGATCACTCCACATGGCTTCGGCCTTTAGGCCTTTCGACTTACCTACAACACCGCACTCCAATACTTTGGAGTCCCAAAGTCCCAAACTTCCAAAGGGTCCCCACTTACACGTGGTGACGCTATATATGCAGAGACAGGTACATGTGGGTCTGGACCTTCGGGGGATTTAGTCTCAACATTCCAGCCTCCCAATCTTCCCGAAGTATCGAGTACTCCACCAGCCTTCAATCGAACACACATGTGACAGAGGGATAACACATAGCAAAGGTCGGGGGTAACACGTGTCCTCATCAGGGGGTGACACATGTCACGTTCTAATGAGCATATAGGGTCTGTGAATCGTGCGAATCAAGATGACTCATGGCACGTCAATCGTGGGTCCACGTCACCCTAAGTGACGTCAGTGTGCCGCATCACCTCAGACTGATAGCCTTTCAATCCCTTCGATCTCAAGGTCAAGGTGTGTCCACGTAATCCCCTAGATCTATGGTTTTCTTTACTTCGTAACTTCGGCATTCGGGGGACCCGTGGTGAAACTTCCTCCTTGTTCCTGGAGTGGTCAATATTGGGATGATCACCGCCTAGATCTAATGGTCTCAAGAGGCCCTGAAGCCCCTCCTGATCGACGACCCTCGTTAATTCGTAACTTTGGCATTTGGAGTTTTTGGTGCTACAGAAGCTTCATTCTCCCAAAGTGGAACTTTGTCAAAGTATCATACGTGAAACCCTCCACTGGTTGATCAGACGGTCAAAAAGGGTCCCCAACGGACTCCCTAGGTCAACAGCTCACAACACTTTGTAACTTCGACATTCAAAGGTTTTGCGGTTGTAATACCTCTGCTCTCCTGAAGCAGTCAACGTCAGGCTAACTACGACATAGATCTAACGGTTGGGATAGTTCTTGAGCATCCTCTGATCTATGACCCTTGTCACATCATGACTCCGAAATTCGGTGGTTTTGGCAGTTGTGAAGTTGTGACATCCCGGAGTTATGAACTCATGGAGCTCTGAAGCTAATAAGAACTTAGCTCCTTTCAGACTAGCGCGGGGTTCCCAGACCTTGGTCATATGGGACCTCTAAAAATTCTCGCGGGCTACACGCTTAACTCTTGGCCAGGAATTTTCTAAGGTCGTGGGCACGATCCCTTGGTCACATAGGTGAAAGATCTGAAGGGTGCGTCCCTCGACTGCAATCTACAAGTGTTATACTTTCTGAGCTTGCAAATACTTCGAATGAAGTACGGGAACACTTCTTGCGCTTCTCCTAGAAATTTAGAACTTAGAGAGTTCTTAATCCCTACACATCTTGCATAGGTTATGTACACCTTCGCACTACCTCTCCTGAGCTTAACAAACCCCTTTCTCACGAGACCCAAATAACTGGAAGTGTAAACATGCACATATGAAATTGGGCCTATGGTTAACAATATCACAGTTCATTTCCTTTAATTTGAGCCACTACAAGAGGCTCAAGTTCTTACGTATAGAAGCAATATTCAACCTTGCAGATCCTTACTTGCTTGAATACACAACCAGGGGAAATGAAGAAAACAATCAAATTATCAAACAAGCATGCACATCCCTGAAACGTTCACAGGGTATTCAACCTTATTTTATAGTCACATTTCAGTTTCACAGGGTATAAGAATACTTATCTGTTATGAGTTGCATCCAACCAACTGACTGTGGGTGTTCGCCTTTCCACCCAACTGTAGGCTCAGAGGCATTCAATCTTAGCGCTCTGGTCACCCCCATGCCAATCCATGATATCACTAGGGAATTTTCTGCCATTTCTCAGAGATCCTTTCTCTTTCACGCCCTCTGTGAGGTTTATCAGATGCTCCCTCAACATCAAGCTCCCGACCTTTCATTCAGGTCAGGTCTTCTTCATTTCTCAGGCATCCATTTCCTCCTTTTTCTCCCATAACCAAAACTATTTTATCATGTAGTTCATCCTCTGAGTTTGGAAAACCTCACGCGTTCCTCATGGTTGTGCATTCCCTACCTGGTGTATATCCCCTTGTCTTCTCTTCCTGCGCGTTTATATGCTTCATGCCTTTCTCCTCCTCATGAAGGTTTTGGACCTATCCTGTTCCTTCTGTCAAAAGGAAACTCATGCCGGTCTGGGCCTGCAGGAAAAACCGCCCTTTGTGGTACTTCAGGCTAATAGTTTGTTGTCTCCCAGCCAGAACTTCCATACCTCCATTCATGGGGTTAGTTGATCATTGTTCAACCATCGATCCTTCTTTCATTAATTGATTCTTTGCCTTGGGATCTGGAAGAGGTTTTTTATTTCCAACAAGGAGAATTTTTGGGTCATTTTGACATAATGAACCCTCTCTATAGTTGTCTCCCTCTTTCCACTAGTGATATCATGGCCAGTACTTCAAGGCTTCACCCCCACAGTCAGTCGTTGGAAATCTAAACAAAATATACATTTACATTGTTCCCATGCCATAGCATGGAGATCATAATTAATGATTAATTAAAAGTTGGGGAAAACAGGGGTATTACAATCCCCTCCCCCTTAAAATGAACATCGTCCTCAGTGTTCTTTCTCAGTAACAACTAACATGCCTTTGTCATTCAGCTAGTTCAGAAATCTTGATCCTCTTCCTTGATCAGGTCCTTTCCAGACTCTTGGTCTTCATCACCTGCCTTCAATAATATTGGACAACAAGCATATTAATCACAATTTCATGTGAAAACATTTTATTTTTGTGCAAAATTCAAGAGGAAACTTTTCATAATCTAGCACAATACTTGTATGTGCAGTCCATGGATTTTCATCCACATGGATGTCTTGTTATCTTGGCTCACTATTTTTCCTGGACACACCCATTGTGTGCATGATTCCAATCGATAGTTTATAAGAATTATCAAACTCTCCTCTTCCTTGCAGTCACTCACCCTCTAGGCCCAGGCTCAGGCATCCCCTTCTCTACTATACAGTTCCTCGAGTGGTTCATCTTGCCTTACCAAGGATTTCTCGCACAAGAAGAATTTCAGAGACTTCATTAAGCCTTACAATTGAGGTATCCCTCAGACTTTTTCTGCTGAGGCATCCCTCTAGCTTGTGTTGCTACAACACAACATATTATAGGTGATCATGGCTTACCACATGGTTCTCTTGTCCCAATCAGTAGTCCTTTTTCATGCTTTCCATCTTGCTAGCCTTCACCTGTCCTCCCGAGATAGATCTTTTTCGTCTCACCTGTATCACAGGTATACAAAAATTATGAGATATTATCATCAATTTCATATTCATAATTTTCTTGCAAATCTGTCACCCACAAATTCCAATTTCCACATTTATTTTCAGATTTGTTCCGCATAGGAACCAGATTCACAAGTATGGGACTTCCCTTCCGATAGTAGCCTGGCTCAACGGGAAATTGGTCTTCCTTATGGATTACAACACTTCCATATCCAAGACCCTTTCTTCCAACAACTTCAACATTCCTCAGCCAAACAAATTGTTAGTTTTCATGCACACTATATTTTCATTGCACACTTGCAGTGGCTCACAAAAAAATTCAGAACTGTGCATACTAACAATCAAAGTTATTTTCATCTATTCAAGGATACAAAGCAAAGGGAAATATCATTATTTGCATATGCATCCTTTCAACATACTATTTTTTTCCAAATGCAATTCAAATATAAAATGTCTTTAATCAATGTGCCAATATTCATGGTCACATTCACACCCAATGCACCCTTGTATTGATTTCAATTTTGCCACACTTTAAGACAAGCACTTTGCCATGGCATGTTGGAGCTTAACCAACCTTTTCACCATAGGGATTATTCATTACCGTTCATTATTGCAGCTGGACTATACTTCCTACTAGAGGTTGATTATGAGCCCAATCATCACATATGAAACTATAATTTTCTTTTGAATGCACCCAAGCATTCTTCCTTCATTAGAAACCAGGGTGCCAACACTCATGGCCACCCAAATTTTATTTTCTTTAACACCTATACAATGTAAGTAAAAAATTGGAAGGTCCTCCTTCCTCAATGGAAAATCCATTGTCTGCCCTTTATGAAAACATGCATTTCCTCGAAGCAATTCCATGCAATGTGCTAACTATGAGCGCCTTTATTCCCAATCTCCCTAGATTGGTCATTGTACCCATGGTACTCTTTACTCGTGCATTTTATTTCAAGTATTATAACTCATCCTTGACTGGCATAGAATTCATCTCTCTATTGTTTAGATTCTTCTTTCCTAAATCTTACCCCGCTTGGGTATAAATAGCATACAACAACCACTCACAATTATTTGCATATCTTTAAGATAATGAAATATTTTCAAAAGGGATTCTTATCAAATTCCTTCATTCCTTATTCCACATAGGTATGGACATTTTTATACCTTCTCTGGCTGCTAGCACCCTCTCTAATATTACCTCATCAATGGTGCTTTATGGGGACTTTTAAATCCCCTTCAACAATCTTTTAACAAGAACCTTTTCATAGTCATCCTTTGCTTGAGGTTGTTCATCATTGGCAATTGTCTTTCTCAACAGCTCCAATTCCTTTCTACACATGTCATACATCATAAATATATTAGTTGGTATTTAAAATAAAAATGCATGTATCATAGCATTCTAGTCAATAAAACATTTTCAAATAGGCACTTCATCCCATCATCCTTAATGTTTTTCATGAGTGAAACACAAACAATTCTCAATTGTTTCTACAGTCATACAACCATCATCACTATTGTGTCAAAACATTTACTTTTATCAACACACCAATTTCTCATCCAGAGAAAATATAATATACAAAAAGAAAGGAGTTAAGGGATCTTTCCCCTTTCCAACTCCTTCTACATAGTCTGGGACTTTTAGTCCATCTGAGTTACTCCAAGGTCTTACTGGCTTTACTTAATGAAGCTCATCCAAGCCTATTCATTTAATCATACTCAGGGATTTATTTTCCTTTTACCATATGTACTGGTTTCCATAACTTCTCTTTTAAGACCTAAAAGTCTTTAAGCAATTCAAAGTTTTTAAAGTGAGAAAAGTATCCCCCCTTTTCCCCTTCTTTGCTTTTGCAATTTACTCCGTGTTGGGATCTTCCTGCTCTTTTCCTTCAGAAGCCTTGGTTAGGATCACCCTAACCTTGTGGATACATCATCATGCTTCAATAGCAAACTTTGTGTTCATAATGAATTATGAACATGTGCATTCTACACATTACCATTCAGTTATTAGAATGGTCAACGTTCATTTGTTAGTCTTCCATTCATGCAAGATGTTTTAAAATGTAATCTAGGATTCCTCTCTCTCT
>SNQJ01S0027109.1:29911-59012 GCA_010110895.2 Picea sitchensis | reverse complement strand
AATTTAGTGGTCAATAGAAAGTGAAAATAATGATCACTTTATTTTTATTTTTATTTGTAAATGATCATTACTATTATTCAAGGAAAACTACACCACTTGAAATAACTAGTTGGTGGTTCGTAAGAAGATATACTTCCACTCTGGTTAAATATCTATGATTTTAGGGAGTTAATTTGTTTCTTTACTTCCCAAAAAGACAAGTTGTTAATTAATTAAAAATAACTTTGAGTATTATTATGTTAAAGTTACCATTGTTTATTGTCAGGCCAATTATTGCGAAGAAATTGTAACTCCACGTTGATGGTTATTGCATTAGCTTGTAGGTTAATAAATACATAAAATTGTGACTGTTAGTATTCCATAACTGAAGACGTTTCCTATCACCTACGACTCTTCATATTTACAATTGTTTACATAGGAAACACAATCCCAAGGATTACGTGTCCAACATTCCCCCCTTTAATCTGAAGGGGTGTGTGTGAATCCAAGCATCATTTTTAACTTCTCAATTTTTTTCTCTTCCAAGCACTTTGGTGAAGATGTCTGCAATTTTCTCATTTGTGGAACAATGTCTCAAGTGAATAGTCTTGGCCTCTACATGATATCGAATCATGTGATACTTTGTGTTGATGTGCTCGTTTCGATCATGGAATTTGGGATTCTTTGTGAACTTGATTGCATAAGTATTTTCAACTAGAAGAGGAGTAAAATTCACTTGTTTCTTCTACAAATATTCAAGTATTTTCCTGAGCCACACAATCTCCTCTGTCGCTTCTACAACTACCACATATTTTGCCTCTATTGTGGAATTTGCTGGAACTAATTGTTTGCGTGATCTCCAAGAGACAATTGTTGATCTGAGACTCATGAGATAGCCCCAAGTTGATACTCCATTTTCCTTATCCCCATCAAATTCTGAATCAGAATATTCAATTAAGTTGAAGTTATCCACCTTAGAGTACCTAAGTCCAAAATCTTGAGTTCCTTTCAAGTATTTGAAAACTCTCTTTGCAGCAGAGCAATGTCCTTCACAAGGCTTTTGCATGAACTTAGAAATAATCCCAACAACAAATGAAATGTCTAGTCTGGTGGTAGTAAGATAGATAACACTTCCCACAAGTTGTCTATACTTGGTTGCATCCTCAAATTCATTCCCTTCTTTTGATGCGAGTTTCAAATTGTGTTCCATTGAAGTAGAAACATGAATGCAATCAACCATGCAAAACTTGTTCAAAAGTTCTCCAATGTACTTTTTTTGAGAGATGAATATGTACCTTGGATTTTGAATCACCTCAATGCCCGAATAGTAGTGAAGATATCCCAAATCTATCATTTCAAAGACTTTCTTCAACTCTTTCTTTATGGATGCAATGTAGCTCCTAGTGTTCCCTGTTATACTACAAGATATACAACAATTTTGTCAACTTTCTTGACAAAGAAAGTTGCATCGTCAAGATTGAAATGTTTGAAATTCAATTTCAGAAGATGCTCAGTTAACTTTTCATACTATGCCCGTGGTGCTTGTTTCAATCCATATAAGGATTTGATGAGCTTGCATACTTTATGTTCTTGTCCCTTCACAACAAAGCCTTTTGTTTGAGACACAAATGCATTCTCTTTCAAGTCTCCTTTCAAGAAATCCATCTTCACATCCATTTGATGAATAGTTCATCCATTTTATGCTGCCATGGAAAATCAAGTGTGGATGGTAGCCCATTTTTTTATGGGGGAAAAAGTCTCCTCATAATCAACACCTTCTTTCAGTGCAAATCCTTTTTCCACGAGCCTTGCTTTGTGCTTTTCAAGTGAGCCATCTGATCTGTACTTGTTCTTGAGTACCCACTTGCAACCGATTTGTTATGGATCTAACCCCTCACATCCTAGATAGAATAATATATTTTCCATGTAATAAAGACCGACATAATTAATAAGGCCTAAATATATTTTCTATGTAATAAAGGTTGACATTAGTTAGTAAGGCCTATTTAATAAATGTGAACAAGTCAATGTAATAAGATCTAATATAAACTTTCTCTTCTAGAAAGATTTTCCTCTAGAATTTTCTTTAAAAGATAGAATTAGTATAAACAAGAGTAGGAGGCATGAGAAAGCTTGTCTTGAGAATTATTGTAATAGAGCTATGCTTTGTTGGAGGTTGGCCCCTTGAAGAGGCAAGTGAAGATTTCTTTCTTTGAATAAAGGTATTTTGTGTGTGTTTCTCTTCTCATATTTTGTTGTTCCAATGATATATGTTGAATATTCATGTTTCTACATATTATATTACATTTGTTACCATACAAGTGGTATGAGATCCCTTTCCTTGGAAGGATTTGTGGATTAATTTTTTCCAGGCTAGAGACGTGTTCTGACATCTTAAAACTATAGTGATTTTTCGTTCAATGCATAAATATGGGTTGGGGAAGCATACACACAAGAAATACAAGAGGTTTTTAATCTCACATTGTTGGACACCATTGTAACCCTTGTTGGTACCCCTTCGAGTGGTAGTGCATTAGACAACACCTACATATGGACTGACCTAGGTATCTTGAAACCCACTATAGATCAACCGATCGACCATTTGACTATTATAGTGCCATCGAGAACAAAATTCGGGAAGATACTCTCTATTACTTGGGTAATGGGGTAGTAAGGATAAGGATATGGTCTGGCCTCGTTAGTTGTTTCCTTGAGATATTGGGTCGAGTACTACTATTCAACCCCGCATGTATATCAAAGAGCTATAACACAGAGAAAACCCTTGTCTGTAGGAAACCTGAAAAACCCTAACCCTTGGGACATAAATAGAACAAACAAGGAACATTCAAGATCTATTGTTGTGCAACCTTGCCTCTTGCATTCTAGTTGCAAAATTAATACACATTTCTTCCAGTTATGAATTTGGGAATTTCTCCACTGCAATATTATTCAAATCGGAGTATAACTTCGTAAGAGTTAAAAGAAAGTCTCGGGCCTTCCCACATCCTTATTTGAGGCCTATCCCATTGGATTCCTCTTTTCATACCGATCGTTGTGACACATACAATTTTTACCTATCCCATTGGACCCATACCCTTCCCGACACCCTTATTCCCCACTTATCCCCACTTGTTTCCCTGATCATAGTGGTATATATCACTTGTCTTCTTTTTTTTCCATGGAACCACCCCTCATACCCTCATGGTTCCCACCTGCTAAGAAGAGACCAATCAGAAACTGAGTACTGACCTCACTGCCCTTTAGGCCTAAGTAAATAAGGAAATTCCGTCCATTCATGCAAAAATGGACCTTATCCAAGAACAACTTGGTAGCCAAATTGTTGAAGTCCATTAAGCTCTACATCAATTCATGAACAAATTCCAAGGTCCTTCCTCCTTTGACCAACCTCTCTATACTGAAGGTGTTGCATCCAATGAACCTCTACACTCTCATTGAAACTCCCTACCTCATGAACCCCATCTTCCCAGAGTCGAGGTGAACAAATTTGATGGCTCAGATGCACAAACTTGGATTACTCAGATGGAACACTATTTCTCCCTGCATGGTATCACTGATGAGTTAACCAAGCTTCCTTATGGAATTATCTATTTGGATCTGGAACAATGGAAATGGTGGAAACAGTGTCGAAATACAAGTCAAGGGTATGTTTCTTGGTCACAGTTTGTTGCATATCTGTATGAACGCTTTGACATGGAAACCCACCATTTAGGACGTCTGACCAAGTTGAAATAGTCTAGAATAGTGGAATATTTTATTGTTTCCTTTGAGCACTTGGATTTCCGCATGGAGGGCATGACATATGCTTTCTTCTAGGAAAGCTTTATCAATGGCATCAAGGATGAAATACGATCCTAGGTCATCATGGCTCACCCCAGACTTTGTTTTAAGCAACTAAACATGCCAAGGAGGAACAATAGGTCATCTTGGCCCAAAGCAAAAAACCCACTTTTGTTCCCCACCCAAAACCCACCACCCCTAGTCCTCAATACCCTCCTCTCAAGGTCAAAAAATTAACACGGGAAGAAATGGCTCAATGCCAACTCAAGGGTCTTTGCTAAAATTATGACGTTAAATACTTTCCAGGGCACAAGTGTAAAGAAAAAAAACTTTTTATCGACATTTCAGAAGATATTTCTGATGAAGAGGTTGATGTTTCACCTGAAATAGATCTACCCAAAATAGATGATCCTACGCAGCCTGAAGTTGAAGCATCGATTTCATTTAATTCTTTCATTATTTTTTCTGCTCTCCAAACCCTCAAATTGATAGTTTACATCAAGCACATAAAATTCATCATCCTAGTTGACAGTGGAAACTCTCATAATTCATTCATCATTGCCTTACTCAAGAATTCATTGTTATATATGTGTTGTCAACAATTTTCAAAACATGATTGCCAATGGTGGTTCCATGAAATGTGGGGGGCATTGTGAAAATGTGCACCTACAAATTGGTCAGTATAAACTGAAATCTCACACGTTTTCTTTTGACATGGGTGGTTGTGACATTGTTCTTGGTGCTGAATGGTTACACACTCTTGGCCCCATCACCATGGATTTTAAGGAATTAACCATTCAATTCCAACATGAAAGAAAACAATATAAATTCCAAAGCATTACAGTAGGGTTTTCAGAGATCATCAGTTCTCATCGCATGGAAATGTTGCTAAGAAAAGGTCATTATGGAATCATTTCCCAACTCCATTCCATTCAAGCAGTTGAGACACCCTTGATACACCGCAAACTTCAAGCGAGCCTTTCCTTCCATCCCAATGTTTTCCAAACTCCATAGGGCCTTCCATCCTCCCATGGATACCAGGACCATTCCATTCCTTTAATCCTGGTCAATCTTCCTTTAAATGTTCTCCCTTATCGTCATCCCTTTGCTAAAAAAAATGAAATTGAGAAAATTGTCCAAGAATTGTTAGAAGGAGGTGTTATCCGACCCAATACCATCCCCTATTCTTCCCCTGTTGTCATGGTACTCAATAAGGAAGGCACTCATCACATGTGTTCTAATTTTTGTGCCCTTAACAAACTTATCATCTAGGAAAAACTTCCCATTCCTATCATAGATTACCTTCTAGATGAACTCAATGGGGCTCAATACTTTACCAAAGTTGACCTACGTTCGGGCTACCACCAGATACGTATGAAAGAGGAAGGAATTCCCAAGACTACATTTCATACTCATGAGGGCCACTATGCATTCTTGGTCATGCCATTCGATCTCTGCAATTCCCCCTCCACTTTTCAGAGCCTCGTGAATCATGTCCTTTGTCCTTTCCTCCATATCTTTGTGTTAGTTTTTTTTTTATGATAATCTCATATATAGTAAAACCTGGCCATCACATCTCACCCATGTAGATCAAGTTCTCCATCTCATCTCCAAACACCAAATTTTCCTCAAACAATCTAAATGTTCTTTTGGCACCTCTAAAGTTGAGTACTTGTGTCATATTGTTGGAAATGATGGTGTAAGGGTGGATCCCAAGAAAATTAAAGCTATGCAGAATTGACCTCACCCTAAAACTCTTAAAAGTATGCATGGTTTACTGGGTTTAACGAGATATTATCACAAGTTTGTTAAGAATTATGCCAAAATTGCGGCTCCTCTCATAGCTCTCCTTAAAAGTAATGCTTTCATTTGGACTCCAGCAATTGAATGATCCTTTCAAGCCTTGAAAGAAGATATGTGCATTACTCCTGTACTATCCTTACCTGACTTCACCAAGACTTGTGTTCTAGAATGTGATGAGTCCGAGAGAGGAATCGAGGTAGTCCTCTTGCAAGATGGGCGCCCTTTGGATTTCACCAGCAAAAAGTTGTTAGATCGACATATGGGCCAATTGATTTATTAAAAGGAAATGTTGGCTATTTTGCATGCAGTCTATCTCTAGCACCCTTATATATTGGGACAATGCTTCTAAATTAAAACGAATCATCAAAGCCTCAATGAATTTCATCCCTGGAGCAACAAAAATGGGTGACCAACCTGTTTGGATATGATTATGAGATTATTTATAAGAAGGGAAAATAAAATGTGGTGGATGATGCTCTTTCCCGGAAATATGAAGACAAAGGGTCCCTATTTTTCCTCTCATTCATTGTAGTAGACTGGCTTTAGGCCATTCGAAAGGAATGGTTACAAGACCCCAAAATTTCCATCCTAATCCAAAAAATTCATTAGGATCTGCAAGCTTCTCCATGGTACTCTTGGCATAATGAAGAGTTTTTCTATAAAGTTCAGTTGTATTTAAGAAAATAGTCATCCCTTAAACCCAAGGTGCTCTATGAGCTTCACACTTCACCTACAACCAACCATTCAGGTTTTACCAAAACTTATGAAAGGGTAAAACGATCTTTCTTTTGTGATGGTATGAAATAGGACATCTGCACTTTTGTGGAAGAATGTGATACATGTTAACGCAATAAGGGCGAGACCGTCAAACTTCTTGGTACAATCCAACCACTTCCACTTTCACCTACTATTTAGATGGATATTTTCATGGATTTCATTTTTGGCTTACCCAAATAAGGAAATAAATCAGTCATCATGGTGGTAGTGGATCGTCTTTCCGAATATACTCATTTGTGTGCTCTTCAACACCCATTCACAACATCCACAATTGCTCAAATTTTTATGGATAATATCTTCAAACTCCATGGAATGACTCATTCTATTGTTTCTGCCCATGATCCCAATTTTACCAACAATTTTTGGAAAGAACTATTCAGGCTCCAAGGAACTCAATTGCATATCAACACATCTTATCATCCCAATACTGATGGCCAAACAAAAGCGGTCAACAAGTGTTTGGAAACATATTTGAGGTGTTTTGGCTCTGACAGACCACATCAGTGGGTTCATTGGTTACCCCTAGCTGAATGGTGGTATAAAACCTCTTATCATACTGCCACTCACATGAATCCTTTTGAAGCAGTCTACAGACAAAAGGAACCATTGGTTCTCCCATACATGTTAGGTGTCTCCAAAGTTCAGGGAGTTTACCACAATCTTATCGTCCACATGAAAATTCTCCGTAATCTCAAAGACAATTTGGTAATGGCTCAAAATATCATGAAGAAATAGGTAGATCATGGTTTTTCTAAATGCCAATTTTTTGAAGGGGATTAGATGTGTTGGAGCCGCCCTTGTTTTTATCTTTTACCCTTCACATTTTTCAATTTTTGAGACTTGCTAAAGATGGCCTTTTTGTTTTACTTCGGGATCTCGCAGGTCGGATAATATAACTCATAAATTTACACGTCCCGAGTCACGAAACGACGAAGTCTTTTTAAATTTTCGTTCAAGACGGTAACCAGGGTAAAATCTTTTAACCCAGTGATTAGACGTCGTCGGGGTTTCGTGCCTCGGCCTTCGCCAAGTTCGAACCTTAATTTTTACAGCTCCGAGAGCCGAGAACGCGAGGTTCTTTCGGGCTAACTCGGTCAAAGACTAAAAGCAACAAGGCTAACCCTGGTTAAAATTTGTTTTCGACGTTTCGCCACTTGGCACTATCTTTTATAAAGTTACGACGTCTAAAATCCCGACTCACGAGGTCGCGACGTAATTATAACTTGATTAATTAATCACCTAATCCAATATTTCTCTCCCCTTAATTGAGTCTTAATTATTGCCATCTCGCATTTTCGCGACTCGGCGTACTAGTCTCCCAGAAATTTGTCTTCGAAGTTCCGAAGTCGCGATGTGGCGAAATAAATTGATTATAAAATTAATGAAGTTCCAAATCACGATTAATGTTAATTAATCCAAAGTTGGTCCTCACGATCTCGCGAGTTGGGGACTCAAAATGTTAAAAGGAAATTTACGATGCAGTGAACAACGAGAAAGTTATTAAAGTGCTAAGTTCTGATAATTTAAAATAAAGCAAGATATGTCTCGCGCATCGAGGCTTACACATTTCCCGAGGTAACCATCTCTCTCCCTACTCCGACTGACTGTCAAACCATAAAACATTGATGACATTAATGAAGAATTAGGGTGAATCCACGAATAAATAAAATCGGATTTTACGCAATAAATTTGTTTCTAATTGCGAATTGACGGACTTATTTCGAATAGTACAGAATTTTCGAACATATACAGGAGTTTCATTTCATTATATGAAAACATTTTTCATAATCACGCAGAGCTCGTCATTTTCCGAGTAAACTAATTGCTGCATGTATACGCAGGTCTATCACAGAAGGGCGAAAACGCAAGCTTCCGCCATGGCTCCACGGAAAGCAGCAAAAGCGAATATCGAGGTTGCAAGGCAAGGCTCGGATAATGTTTCCGATACTTCACCCCAGAGTGTTGATTCAGTCCCTAGCTGGTCTTTTGTTTCAGATATTAAGCAATATGAGTTGGTGAATTATTTAGACTCCGGCGAAAATGAAAAGGATGACTTGAACACTAAATACAAGATTGTTGTTCAATCAGGAATGCACAAGGTAGCAACCAGACCACGGTTGCTTCCCTATTATGATATGATCCGATGGGTGTTGGATCATATAGACTTACCCACCAGAACTATCATGAACAACCAACGGGTCGCGGTCGGGACTTTTAGACCGGACCACATCCAAACGATGTACAAGCTACCTTCGACGTCTGAATACACATATGGTGCCGAGTTCCTGGAGGAATTCAAAGAGAAAGAGTGTAAACAGTATGACAAAACCATGCCCGGTTTGATCAAAGATTGGGTTTCGCGCTCCGCGAAATTCAGAGCAAATGACAAGGGTGTTTATTCTACCTCTTCTTTGGAGCCACAGTATAAGTATGTGGCAATGATGACTTGATGGCTATTCAGAAGAGAAGACACATCACATTTCTACATCGCGTGGGTGCGTCTCATGTTTCGGGTTGCAGAAGGTTGCTCGTTTAATTGGGCAAAGATACTCTCAGACAGTCTGGCCAACAGGGTCACAGAGTATCGGGAGCAGAAGGCAAGTGGGAAACCATCCTCGTTTTTCATGTCTACATATCTCATGGACGTGGTATGTTCCATGACACCATTCCCCCATGACACCATTCCTCTTGATGAGCTGGGCTTGGAATCGAGTCCAAGAAAAGCCCGTGCATGAGTATCACGACAAATTGTGGGAGAATAAAGCGGACAAATTCATTTACAAAATTTTCAACTGGGTGATGGTGCCCCTGCACATCACCATTTTTGGTCGCTCGCCACCTCGTATCTCGGACAACATTGTTGCAAATCTGAGTGGTATAGAGGACTGGTACGTAGAAGCAGAGTTTTCCTATTTCAGAGTGTTCGGAGCTGCTGTTCCCCCGCTTGCGCTACCACTGTTCATCCTCGAAAAGCTGGCTTGTCGCGAGATCGCCCGACAAACAGTGATTGGTGGGGTGAGTAAAGAGCTCAAAGCATCTTCGAAGAAGGTATGGCCATTTTTCCCTGTTCAGATAAATTCTTATTCTTTATTGGATTTTGGGCATGCTAAAGCCGAGGCTGCAGCCCTGGAAGACCTGAGTTTGGTCTCCATTGAATATAAAAAACATGATCCTCAGAAAATTGTAAGCAACCATTTAGCTAATTGTGGGCTGAAGAGGTTTGAACACGAGTCTTCACCCCTGGATGACATTTTCCGAGGGGCGAGGTCTTATGGGGAAGTGCTAGTTTGGATCTGATCTTTAACATCCGAAGACACATCATCTGTATTAAAGTTCCAAGAACATAGACGAAGAAGCCTTCCCGTTGTGTTGGGAGGTTTGGGAATTTTCGAGGCGAAACAGAAGGACGCTGAAGGTTCTGAGGACCAAATTTCTAACCTCAGAAAACACCAGGAAGGGGAGCAAGTGAAGAATCCCGAAGCAGAAGAGGAGACTACGCACCCACCCAGGGAACATAGTTCAGAGGCGGAAGTAAAAACTCCAGGCCCACCAGGCGAACAAAAGCTGGAGACTGAAACAGAGGCTCTAGATACGCCAAAAGATCAGAACCCTGTCAATACTAAAAAAGAGTCGGCAAAACAAATAGGAAAGACCATCACCTCGGTCACACCCTTGCAGTCGGCACAGGGAAATGTCAGCGAGGGATGGATATTTGATGAAGAATTGAGGCCTATCAGAGCATAAGAACTTCCTCCAAATGAGTTCTTCTTTGACAAAAAGAGAAAAACAGTGGCGAAAAGGGAGTTCTACCAGGACGAAGGATCAACTGCTAAAAAATTCAAAGTTATGACTGATGGAAAAAACAAAAAGAATGAGGAATTCGCCACGGAGATCGCAGGAACGCTAGGAGCGTATGCATCGGCAAATCAATTCTCAGTCGGGATGTTGAAAAATCAACTCAAAAGAAAGAATCGCCTGATCAAGACTCTCGAAGCCAGAGTAGCTTCGGCCACAGAAAGCGCTAAAATTCAGGTGAGTGGGGAAATAGAAATGGCCCGACTAGCTGGTAAAAAGGAAATAGAAGTGCTCAATGCGAAGTTGGAACAAGCGCATTCAGTGATCTGAGACGGTCGGGTGCAGGCTGGTCAGCAGAGGACTATGATTGCAGAGCTGCAAGCTCAGGTGGAGATCACTGAAAATAGGGTGATCGATGTCGAGGGGTTTAAATCCCGAGCGACCCAGATTCAGAGCAAGATCTCTTCTGCACAGTAGAGTTTACTCGCCAAAGTAGGAACAATCCGAGAGAATTGTCTGTTGATGCATCGGGTTTCCGAGAACCCGACTGACATAGAAAGAGATGCAGGAGTGGCTCGGGTCGCCTTCCAGGAGGCGGTAATAGGCACAAATGACAGAGTTTCGGCAGGTTCCCCTGGACTCACTCTCCCAGAACAAACTAGAGGTAACATTTTGTTGAATGATTGGGAGCATAACATTACCCTGGGCAAGGAACAAGCCCAAAAAGTGACCAAATCATTAGAAGAAGCCTTCAATTCTATAGAAGGCGAACTGTTGGGTATGGACACTAGAGGCGATGCTGAAACTTTAATACAAATGAATGTAGAATAGATCTCGCTTGATCTGAAAGAGAAGGAGGAGAGAGATTTGGCCGATATCTCTCAGATGGACAAGGTGGACATGGCTCAAGTTGACAAGCACTTAATCCAACTCAGCGCGCAACTAAGTGCCCTCGACATTGTCGATGCACAAATGGGAGACAAGATACAACAGTTAGCCCGAGAATTCTACTTCACCGAGGCTAGCTGTCAAGCAGAGCCATCACGGCTCATATCTCAGTTTGTCGAAAAATGCATCGCCTGCACCGAATCTGCGCAAAGACGAGCACCTGGAACCAAGTAAAGATAAAGTAAGAGAAAGGGAGCAATTGCGTTCCTCTCGGTTGTAACCACCTTTGCGTAACCGTTGAGATTCTAACTGATCCGTAAAATTGTATAAATATACCACAGAAAGAAATAACCAAGGCTGGACCTTTTTGGTATTGATTGTAATAGAGTTTTTGCATTCGAGAAATTAATATCAGCAAATTTGGAGATTCTCGATTCCGTCCAGACTGTGTTACAAGTTTGTTTCTTCGTATTTCATGTTTCATTTCATTCCATTATTCATAATTGACGTGCTTTGTTGTAATTTAGTACGACCACTACTATAACAAAAGGATTTCTGTTCTCTATAAGTATTTATTGTCTTTCCTCTGCACCAGCTATCAGCGGGTGTAAGACCAATCTGTACTTCCAGAATTCTATATATATTCTATGCTATGTCAGTTATTTCCTTACTAATTTCTTCTTCTGTTTATATGTGAGTTTTCTCTTTGACATGAATCTTGCGTTATATGCAGCTAAATGTTTTTCTTTCACCTCACACATTTATTTAAAATATAATGCAGTTACGGGAAAGAGCCTTCGATTTGCATCCATATTTTATTCTTAAAACATAAAAATCTTTTTATTTCGACCAAATCGAGACAACATTAAAATCTCTCTTAAACCCTCTCCTACCCTTACGGTTCCCCGATGACTGTCCCTGCAGCAACACAGCCTAATATCGAACCCGTACTATCGAACCAAACACATATTGCTTTAAATTTTTTTGATATAATCCTTAAAACCGCTAACAACCGGGACGAACTTGAATGTTCATGGGCAGCCATTGAACAAGATATAACAAATCAAGAACAATTGGAAGCTAGACGACGAGAACATAGAAATCTTCCCTAGCTTCTTATATCGAAGGTTGACGTTACTCTCTCACCCATCTTTCACCTACTTTCGGATGCCTTGACACTGTACTTTTAAGCCTTAGTACAAACTCAGGAACAACATCTTTCTGGCGCCGCTGCCGGGGAGCGAAGTTACGAAATCTTTTCCCTGGGAAAACGACATTTATTTCGTTGAAAGTGTTACTCTTTGATAGTGAACATAGAGTACACACATTTTTAAGGATTTTTCAATCTTTCACTTGGCGACTCCACACAAATATATATATATAAACTGGCATTCGTTAGAAGAAATACTAGACAGAACCCAGATGGTAAGCTGATTACGCCTGATAATAATCCCGAATTTTTTTTAAAGACTAAGTGCCATTCAGAACCTTCTACTTCACGTAGTCCTCTGTTTGATACCCAAGATCTGACGACAAAATTCTCTAAAGTTAGGAGTGAGATTCATCAGACTTTCCCATCCATACACAGGGGAAAAGGCCCTTCAGAAAATCCGTCGACGGTTGACATACCATCTTTTCTTCTACCGAACTTCTCGGTCTCGCCTGAGTGTGTTACGCATTCATTTTCTACACCCGAACCGATGGCAGCCGCCGGAGGAGGTGGTGGAGGCGCTCCTGGAGGAGGAGGTGGAGGCCAAGGGAATGTCCCTCCTCCCAGAGTATTCACAAAGGTTGCAGTGAGATACGCTCCCCTGGTTTTGCCCGTCCCCCTCCATGATTTGCCTGAAAACTACATCAAAAATCTTCCTAAGTTCACTGGGGAGGGAGATCTAACCGCAACCGAGCATATAAATTTCTTTGACCAATTCGCAGACATCTGTGGTATCGAGCACAAAGATGTCTATTCGAGACTCCTTGTCCAGAACTTTGAAGGACAGGTCCGAACTTGGTTTCGGAGCCTCCTCGCAGCTTCTATCCAGACATATGACGCTTTAGAATATGCTTTCCTCAGACAATGGGGAGAGCGAAAAGATCACTTATATTACTTTACTGAGTTTGGGTCCCTAAAGAAAAAGAACTCGGAAATAGTCATGGAATTCATTCTGAGATTCAAAAAACTGTATAATAAGATTCCAACCGCTGTTAAACCCTCCGAACTCTCAGCCAAAGTAACCTTGCGGGAGCTTTTGAGCCGGATTTCGCACTACTTTTGCGAGAAAGAAGAGGAGCCACCCTAAATAGAATGCAAGATGATGCTGTCGAAATAGAATCTAATATGATGGCTTCAGGAAAATTAAAGGCTAAAGTAGAAACAGTCAATCGCGAGAATAGACGCTATAGGGAACCAGCGGGTCCTTCGGGTTCAAATAGATACACTGATGACAAAGTAGATGATATGGCCCGAATAATTAAAGAACTGTCTAAAAAAATCTCTAGGATGGAGTTGGACCAGTTTAAAGTTGATTCTTCTAATAAAAAGGACTTCAGGAGAAACCCAAATCCCCAAAATCAACAGAGACAAATAAAGAACGAAGATCAAAAAATACAAGCTCCATTAAAAAGCGAAAATTTTATAGGAGTAAACGAACTCCAAGATTTCGGAGATTTGGAAGATGAAGTCGCGAATTTCAGTGATGACTATTCGCAGCCATATCTGACTCGTGAAGACTATGAGAAATCTTTGAACACCCCTCAATCGACAAATGAGGATGAAGAAGGTGATTACACTGATCCCTGTGTATCTCAACCGGAAACAGAGATGATAATGGCTGAGTTCCAACCAAAGAACAACCTAATATCTAAGAATAAACCCACCTCGACGGATCAACCTAAGAGAATCCTTCAAAGGGGTCAAGCTCATGATCCTCTTTCGGAAGAGACCTTGTTACCCAACAACAAAACCAAGGTAGCAAGAACTCAAGAGTCCGAGGCAAAAAAAGTTGAAACTCAAATACAAGAAACCGGACCAGTAGATAAAGTTACGCCTTCAACTAAGATCACGAGTGATAAAGCGATCCAGACAAGTAAGTCAGAAAGAAAAAATTCGGAAATCTCAACCAAAGAAATGGACAAGGTAAACACATCCTTCAGTTTTGAAAATGAGTTAAACAAGATTAAAATACCGATTCCTTTGGTAGAATTAGCAAAAAATCCCGCTTATCGGAAGCAAATTGCCAAAGTGATGGGTGTCTACGAGCTAGAAAGTCAGTCTGATGTTATCAACCTGGAAGATGACAGACCTAACATCACCTTTGGTCCTCATTTTGAAGGGTCCAAAGACAACATCGCTCCTTTTTATATCACCCTGAATATACATAATCAGTTGCTACATAATTGTATGTTAGACTCCGGGGCTTCTCATAATGTTATGCCCAAAATTATAATGGAGAAGCTGGGTCTCCAGATCACGAGACCTTATGGAAATCTGTATTCTTTTGATTCAAGGAAGGTTAAATGCATGGGGATGATAAAGGATCTGGTAGTTACCCTAGCACAGGTCCCTGTTAAAAGTATCCTGATGGATGTGGTTATCGCCGATATTCCCCCTAAGTACGGTATGCTCTTATCTAGGTCATGGGGNTTCAAGGAAGGTTAAATGCATGGGGATGATAAAGGATCTGGTAGTTACCCTAGCACAGGTCCCTGTTAAAAGTATCCTGATGGATGTGGTTATCGCCGATATTCCCCCTAAGTACGGTATGCTCTTATCTAGGTCATGGGGGGGCAAGTTGGGAGGTTCCCTTCAGTTGGACATGTCATATGCCACAATCCCTGTGTTCAGGGGTCAATTCACTCATTTATACATAGAGACAAGATTAGCGTACACGGTCAGTGACCCCCAAAACCCACACAACTTCCCCATTTACATCGCAGACCAAGATTTGGGAAACTGCATCTTGTCTTTTGATGATGGTCTAGATGGTTGCCTGGAAGAAATCGTTGCAAAGAAAGAAGAGTTAATCCCCTTGACAGAAGAGCTGTGCAATACTGGTGTATGGAAAATGTACTTCGATGGCGCTTCGTCTTCCGAAGGAGCTGGTGCTGGGGTACTTTTGGTAGCACCTGAAGGTAAGTTCATTGTTCCTTTATCCTATCGTTTGTAGTGGGAAATATATTACACCAATAACGTATGCGAGTATGAAGCATTGATCTTAGGATTAGAAGATGTGAAGAAGTTGAATATAAAAAACTTGGAGGTATACGGTGATGCCGAATTGATAGTAAGACAAATAAACCGACAATACCTAGCCAAGCATCCAATACTAAGAACATATAGAAATTGTGCTTGGGATTTGATGGAATTTTTTTTCTCATCTGTAAAGGTCCATTTTATCCCTCGCGTAGAGAATCTACATGCCGACGCATTGGCCAAGGTAGCTTCAACCTTTTCTCCTCCCACGACCGTCAAAATGAAGTATCACATTGAAATCAGACACAAACCATCTATACCAGACAATATCCGACACTGGCAGGTTTTCGAAGATGACGAACAAATCAAGAAATTTCTTACAGCTGTAGGTGAGTTCTCTGAAACTAATCCAGACCAAGAAAATCAAAATGACTCGACGTGGATTATGCAAGAAGGGGAATATCCTGAAACCTTCCGAGAAAAATAGCAGATCATCGTATGTTGGTCCTAAAAAACAATCAAATTCCGAAAGGCTTAATTCCTTTAGAAAGACTTTTCGATCAGAACGACGTACCTGTGAAATCCACTTTGCAGCTCCAACCAGAAGAAGTGGAGGACTATGAGATAGGAACTGAGAAAGAATCCAGGATAGTAAAGATATCTAAGTTCCTCCCTCCCAAGGTAAAAGTCCAGTACAGAGACCTTCTCAGACAATACAAAGATGTTTTCGCCTGGTCCTACGATGAGCTTAGAACGTATGACACTTCCATAATTGAGCATAAGATACCTTTGAAGCCTGGGGTCAAGCCGTTTAGGAAAAAGCTTAGGCAAATCAACCCCATTTTGTTGCCTGTGATTGAAAAGGAAGTTAAGAAGCTTTTAGATGTGAAAATAATCGTACCTCTGAGGTACTCAGACTGGGTGGAAAATTTGGTCCCGGTCAGGAAAAAGAACGGAGAAATCAGACTGTGTGTAGATTTCCGGAACTTAAATAAGTCTTCCCTTAAGGATAATTATCTGCTCCCCAAAATGGACCACGTCCTGGAAAAGGTAGTCGGAGCAAAATCAAATGTCTATGATAGATGGGTTCTTTGGATATAACCAAATCGCCATGAACGAGCAAGACAAAGAAAAAACTGCTTTCACCACTCCATGGGGTACATTCATGTATGACAAAATGATGTTTGGTTTGATGAATGCAGGAGCTACATTCCAGTGCGCTATGGACATTGCTTTTGTAGGAGAAAGAGACAAGTTTGTAGTCATCTACCTTGACGATTTGACGGTTTTCTCTAAAACCGATGAAGAACATTTGAGCCATCTAAAACAGACTTTCGAAAAATGCCGCAGGTATGGTCTGTCTTTGAACCCGAAGAAATCACATTTCGCCATGCGGGAAGGTAAGCTTCTGGGACATATTGTATCTAAAGATGGGATCAGGATTGATCCTAAGAGGATTGAAGCAATAGAAACTATAAATATTCCTCGAAACGCAAAAGAAATTCAATCTTTCCTAGGTACAATAAATTTTTTACGAAGGTTTATCCCCAATTTTGCTGAGATTGTCAAATTGATCACATGAATGCTGAAGAAAGATAACAGAGTAAATTGGACGTCTGAGGCTAAAGAATCGTTCGCGCATATTAAAAAAGTCATCAGCGAGGCACCTGTGTTATTAAGCCCAGATTACTTGAAAGATTTCCTCATCTTCTTGTTTGCTTCTGAACATACTATCACCGCGGTGCTCCTGCAAAAGGATGACGAAGGTTTCGAACGATCGATCGCGTTTTTTAGCAAGAGCCTTAGAGACGCCGAATTAAAGTATGACATAATAGAAAAACAGGCGTACGCAATGGTGAAAGCACTAAAATCATTCAGAACCTATGTACTACATTCAAAAATTATCGCGTACGTGCCAACCAGTGCTGTGAAAGATATATTGGTACAGCCAGATAGTGACGGAAAATGAGGGCGTTGGCTCGCTAAAATACAAGAATTTGATCTGGAAGTCAAGCCGACTAAATTGATAAAGGGGCAGGGTTTGGCCAAACTCTTGGCCGAGTCGAATCTTAGAGCTCTTGATACTAATTGTCTCCAAGGAGAAGAAGAAGACGCACACCTGCCAGAGCTGGATGACCAGACAGATCCAAGCAAGGTCGAAGCAAAGTTCATATCGTCAGGCTGGTATAAAGACATAGTGTTCTACTTGTTAAACCTGAAATGTCCAGATGGACTATCACCAGCCAAATGCAGAACTTTGAAACTCCATGCTGTGAAATATTGCATCGCCGAAAATCAGCTGTACTGGAAGGATCCACTCGGGTTCTTACTAGTCTGTTTGGTTGAGTCGGAAACTCCACGGGTCATAGAAGAATTTCATGAAGGAGTCTGTGGAGGACACCATGCATGGAGAGCCACTGCTTACAAGATCTTGAGGGCCGGATATTATTGGCCGAAACTATTTTTGGACGTCAATGCCAAAGTGCGTGCCTGCAACCCGTGTCAAATATTCGCTGGTAAATAGAAACTCCCTGCACTACCACTCATTCCGGTCAAAACTGAAGCCCCATTTCAACAATGGGGACTAGATTTCATAGGGGAAATTAATCCCCATTCCAACGCTCAGCATAAGTGGATCTTAACAGCCACAAATTATTTTACAAAGTGGGTGGAAGCCATTCCAACCAAAAGGGAAACAGACTCGGTGGTGATCGACTTCTTGGAAGATAATATCCTGTCAATATTCAGGTGTCCCCGAAAGATTGTTACCGACAACGCCCAGGCTTTCAAGTCCATGGCGATGATCATTTTTCGTCAGAAGTACAATATTATTCTTGACCATTCCACTGCTTATTACCCCCAGGGAAACGGGCTGGCTGAATCATCCAACAAGAGCCTGGTAAACATAATCAAGAAAATACTGGATGAAAATAAAAGGTCCTGGCATGTGCAATTGAAGTACGTATTGTGGGAAAACCGCATCAGCACCAAAAGGTCTATCGGCATTTCGCCGTTTCAAATGGTCTATGGCACAGATGTTGTTCTACCTATAAATGTAGCATTACCAGTGATGAAGTTATGGCAGGATCAAAACGAAGAACCAAATCATGTAACCAGGAGAATTAACCAGTTGATCGAGGTTCAACAACATAGAGTGGAGGTTGATGAGAAAATGCATAAGTACCAGGACGAGATGAAAGATTTGTTCAATCTCAAGGCAAAAGATAGGGTATTCCTTACAGGTGACTTGGTACTGAGATGGAATGCAAGAAATGAGGAAGCCGCGAAACATGGTAAATTTGACCACCTCTGGTATGGACCATTCAGGGTCTCTGCCCCAGAGGGGAAGAATTCTTTCCTATTGGAGAACATTGACGGAGAAGTCCTCAACGCCCCTGTCAACGGGCGATATCTGAAACATTACATGACATAACAGTAAAAAAAATAAAAAAAATAAAAAAATAAATATTGTAAATAAATAAATTTCATGTTTGTACATATAGATATTTTCATTTTAACATTTACTTTTAATTTTCGGTTTTCGTTCCTAAAGTCTAGACTCATTTCTAATAAGATTTGCATTTTCTTTTTATAGAATTCCAGCTGCAGATGAAACTAGTAGGAAAAGTAATTTGCAGGTCGGTGTCAGAAATAGAACGGCATAAAGCAGGTGATACCTAAATTAATTTCATAATGCACAAAGAAAATGAAAAGAAAAGATAAAGGTGAGCTTTCGAAATACACAGGTTATAAAAGACTGTTTAGAGTAAACCAAGGTAATGTTTTTCAAATTGCAGTGTCGGCTAAAACGTTAGATAGCAGGATTATTGCTAGTGGGATAATTTTCGAATTAAAGTAATTTGAATGAATACATTAAATCAAAAAACAGTCAGCCAGAATAACTGTCACCAAAGATGTCTTTAAAAGCCAGTCTTGAACTGTTTTGACTTTTTGTATCTTCAGTCACTAAATCGCTGCCTTATATCCTGTCCATCTCTGGATCTAACTTTTAGCAAATCATCATCTTTCCAAGTCAATGCGAGGGGATATAAGTATTTCATTTTAAACCTCAGGGGTTTCGAAACAGATCTTGATAGGAAAGCTGGTCTTCACAACTACTTAATCTCCTGCTAAACGAAAGAACGTTTAGAGCGATCTTAACTTTCCTAAGTTTTTCAACAGTTTCGGAAGAATCAACGCTTGCTCGAACAGGATGCCCCTTAAAAATCTATTATTTTCCCCTGTTTCCCTAAGAACGAAGGTGTTGTGAAGGTCAAAGGAAGATTGATACCGAGTAATCAAAATAAGTTGACAGACCTCTGATACAAAATATTACACAGATATCAGCCCTGATATAAATTGATTGCTCCCATCTTCGTGTTTTAAAAGTAAATTATAAGACAGGTGGTGAAAGGAAATTCAGAAATGATTGCCCCCACCTAGTCCAGGAAGATGATGAAAGGAAATTCAGAAATGATTTCCCCCACCTAGTCCAGGAAGACAATGAAAGGAAATTCAGAAATGATTTCCCTCGTCTCAACGTTTAAACACATAAATATTTTCCGAAGTGGTGAAAAGAAATTCAGTGAAAAAGGGTCAGACAACTTCACCGGGGTACTGAACAGGCTCGCTGGTAGTGAAGCAATGTCTGAGAGATCTGTAAGGATGTTATACATGAATATCACTCTATTCTGGTAACCAATGTTTTCTAAAAACCTGATCAACACCCCAAATTCAGATGAGACTTCCCGATTTAAAAATATATAATCTCATTCTTTTGATGCAAGCTGAGAATATCAAGACCTGTTGAATCTCCTAGGGTCGTTTCGACTGTCTTAAAACATACCCAAAGTTAGTAGTGAGAAAGGGAAATTTGTGAAAGGGACTACAACTGTGTTCAGAAAGAGTATCTGATTTTGAAAAAACCTCTCAAGGTAAAGAGAGGAGTCTTTCCCCCGATTTGATCCTTTTCCTTGGAATCTTTCTGCCTGTTTTAGCTTATGACTGCATTTACCCAATATTGGCACGTGGTCTACTGTTCTTCTCGCCTCACAGGAAGGCGGGATCCCTAGTTGGAGCCTATGTTGGAGCCGCCCTTGTTTTTATCTTTTACCCTTCACATTTTTCAATTTTTGAGACTTGATAAAGATAGCCTTTTTGTTTTACTTCGAGATCTCGCAGGTCAGATAATATAACTCATAAATTTACACATCCTAAGTGACGAAACGACGAAGTCTTTTTAAATTTTCCCTCAAGACGGTAACCAGGGTAAAATATTTTAACCCAGTGATTAGACGTCACCGGGGTTTCGCGCCTCGGCGTTCGCCAAGTTCGAACCTTAATTTTTACAGCTCCGAGAGCCAAGAACACGAGGTTATTTCGGGCTAACCCTGGTCAAAGACTAAAAGCAACAAGGCTAACCCTGGTTAAAATCTGTTTTCGGCGTTTCGCCACTCGGCACTATCTTTTATAAAGTTACGACGTCTAAAATCCTGACTCACAAGGTCGCGACGTAATTATAACTTGATTAATTAATCACCTAATCCAAGATTGCTCTCCCCTTAATTGAGTCTTAATTATTGCCATCTTGCATTTTCGCGACTCGGCGTACTAGTCTCCCAGAAATTTGTCTTCGAAGTTTCGAATTCACGATGTGGAGAAATAAATTGATTATAAAATTAATGAAGTTCCAAATCACGATTAATGTTAATTAAGACAAAGTCGGTCCTCGCGATCTCGCGAGTTGGGGATTCAAAATGTTAAAAGGAAATTCACGATGCAACGAACAACGAGAAAGTTATTAACGTGCTAAGTTCTGATAATTTAAAATAAAGAGAGATATGTCCCGCGCATCGAGGCTTACACATTTCCCGAGGTAACCATCTCTCTCCCTACTCCGACTGACTGTCAAACCGTCAAACATTGATGACATTAATGAAGAATTAGGGTGAATCCACGAATAAATAAAATGGGATTTTACGCAATAAATTTGTTTCTAATTGCGATTTGACGGACTTATTTCGAATAGTACAGAATTTTTGAACATATATAGGAGTTTCATTTGATTATATGAAAACATTTTTCATAAGCACACAGAGCTCGTCATTTTCCGAGTAAAATAATTGCTGCATGTATACGCAGGTCTATCACAGAAGGGCGAAAACGCAAGCTTCCGCCATGGCTCCACGGAAAGCAGCAAAAGTTAATATCGAGGTTGCAAGGCAAGGCTCAGATAATGTTTCCGATACTTCACCCCAGAGTGTTGATTCAGTCCCTAGTTGGTCTTTTGTTTCAGATATTCTGCAATCTGAGTTGGTGAATTGTTCAGAATCCGACGAAAATGAAAAGGACGACTTGAACACTAAATACAAGATTGTTGTTCAATCAGGAATGCACAAGGTAGCAACCAGACCACGGTTGCTTCCCTATTATGATATGATCCGATGGGTGTTGGATCATATAGACTTACCCACCAGAACTATCATGAACAACCAGCAGGTCGCGGTCAGGACTTTTAGACCGGACCACATCCAAACGATGTACAAGCTACCTTCGACGTCTGAATACACATATGGTGCCGAGTTCCTGGAGGAATTCAAAGAGAAAGAGTGTAAACAGTATGACAAAACCATGCCCGGCTTGATCAAAGATTGGGTTTCGTGCTCCGCGAAATTCAGAGCAAATGACAAGGGTGTTTATTCTACCTCTTCTTTGGAGCCATAGTATAAGTATGTGGCAATGATGACTTGCCGGCTATTCGGGAGAGAAGACACAACACATTTCTACATCGCGTGGGTGCCTCTCATGTTTTGGGTTGCAGAAGGTTGCTCGTTTAATTAGGCAAAGATACTCTCAGACAGTCTGGCCAACAGGGTCACAGAGTATCAGGAGTAGAAGGCAAGTGGGAAACCATCCTTGTTTTTCATGTCTGCATATCTCATGGACGCGGTATGTTCCATGACACCATTCCCCCTGATGAGTTGTTCTTGGAATCCAGTCCAAGAAAAGCCCGTGCATGAGTATCATGACAAACTGTGGGAGAATAAAGCGGACAAATTCATTTACGAAATTTTCAACTGGGTGATGGTGCCCCTGCACATCACCATTTTTGGTCGCTCGCCACCTCGTATCTCGGACAACATTGCTGCAAATCTGAGTGGTATAGAGGACTGGTACGTAGAAGCAGAGTTTTCCTATTTCAGAGTGTTCGGAGCTGATGTTCCCCCGCTTGCACTACCACTGTTCATCCACGACAAGATGGCTTGTCACGAGATCGCCTGACAAAGAGTGATTGGTGGGGTGAGTAAAGAGCTCAAAGCATCTTCGAAGAAGGTATGGCCATTTTTCCCTGTTCGGCTAAATTCTTATTCTTTATTGGATTTCGGGCATGCTAAAGCCGAGGCTGCAGCCCTGGAAGACCTGAGTTTGGTCTCCATTGAATATAAAAAACATGATCCTCAGAAAATTGTAAGCAACCATTTAGCTAATTGTGGGCTGAAGAGGTTTGAACATGAGTCTTCACCCCTGGATGACATTTTCCAAGGGGCGAGGTCTTATGGGGAAGTGCTAGTTTGGATCCGATCTTTATCATCCGAAGACACAACATGTGTATTAAAGTTCCAAGAACATAGACGAAGAAGCCTTCCCGCTGTGTTGGGAGGTTTGGGTATTTCTGAGGAGAAACAGAAGGACGCTGAAGGTTCTGAGGACCAAATTTCTAACCTCGAAAAACACCAGGAAGGGGAGAAAGTGAAGAATCCCGAAGCAGAAGAGGAGACTACGCACCCACCCAGGGAACAAAGTTCAGAGGCGGAAGTAAAAACTCCAGGCCCACCAGGCGAACAAAAGCTGGAGACTGAAACAGAGGCTCTAGATACACCAAAAGAGGAGAGCCCTGTCAATACTCCAAAAGAGTCGGCAAAACAAATAGGAAATCCCATCACCTCGGTCACACCCTTGCAGTCGGCACAGGGAAATGTCAGCGAGGGATGGATATTTGATGAATAATTGAGGCCTATCAGAGTAGAAGAACTTCCTCCAAACGAGTTCTTCTTTGACAAAAAGAGAAAAGCAGTGGTGAAAAGGGAGTTCTACCAGGATGAAGGATCAACTGTTAAAAAATTCAAAGTTATGACCGATGGAAAAAACAAAAAGAATGAGGAATTCGCCACGGAGATCGCAGGAACGCTAGGAGCGTATGCATCGGCAAATCAATTCTCAGTCGGGATGTTGAAAAATCAACTCAAAAGAAAGAATCGCCTGATCAAGACTCTCAAAACTAGAGTAGCTTCGGCCACAGAAAGTGCTAAAAGTCAGGTGAGTGGGGAAATAGAAATGACCCGACTAGCTGATAAAAAGGAAATAGAAGTGCTCAAAGACAAGTTGGAACAAGCGCATTCAGTGATCCGAGACGGTCGGGTGTAGGCTGGTCAGTAGAGGACTATGATTGCAGAGCTGCAGGCTCAGGTGGAGATCACTGAAAATAGGGTGATCGATGTCGAGGGGTTTAAATCCCGAGCGACCCAGATTCGGAGCAAGATCTCTTCTGCACAACAGAGTTTGCTCGCCAAAGTAGGAACAATCCGAGAGAATTATCTGTTGATGCATCGGGTTTCCGAGAACCTGACTTACAGAGAAAGAGATGCAGGAGCGGCTCGGGTCACCTTCCAGGAGGCGGTAATAGCCACAAATGACAGAGTTTCGGCAGGTTCCCTCGGACTCACTCTCCCAGAACAAACTAGAGGTAACATTTTGTTGAAGGATTGGGAGCATAACATTACCCTGGGCAAGGAACAAGCCCAAAAAGTGACCAAATCATTAGAAGAAGCCTTCAATTCTATATAAGGCGAACTGTTGGGTATGGACACTAGAGGTGATGCCGAAACTTTAATACAAATGAATGTAGAACAGATCTCGCTTGATCTGAAAGAGAAGGAGGAGAGAGATTTGGACGATATCTCTCAGATGGACAAGGTGGACATGGCTCAAGTTGACAAGCACTTAATCCAACCAAACGTGCAACTAAGTGCCCTCAACATTGTCGATGCACAAATGGGAGACAAGATACAACAGTTAGCCCGAGAATGCTACTTCACCGAGGCCAGCTGTCAAGCAGAGACGTCACGACTCATATCTCAGTTTGTCAAAAAATGCATCGCCTACACCGAATCCGCGCAAAGACGAGCACCTGGCACCAAGTAAAGATAAAGTAAGAGAAAGGGAGGAATTGCGTTCCTCTCTATTGTAACCACCTTTGTGTAACCGTTGAGATTCTAACTGGACCGTAAAATTGTATAAATATACCACAGAAAGAAATAACCAAGGCTGGACCTTTTTGGTATTGATTGTAATAGAGTTTTTGCATTCGAGAAATTAATATCATCAAATCTGGAGATTCTCGATTCCGTCCAGACTGTGTTACAAGTTTGTTTCTTCGTATTCCATGTTTCATTTCATTCCATTATTCATAATTGATGTGCTTTGTTGTAATTTAGTATGACCACTACTATAACAAAAGGATTTCTGTTCTCTGTAAGTATTTATTGTCTTTCCTCTGCACCAACTATCAACGGGTGTAAGACCAATCTGTACTTCCAGAATTTTATATATATTCGGTGCTATGTCAGTTATTTCCTTACTAATTTCTTCTTCTGTTTATATGTGAGTTTTCTCTTTGACATGAATCTTGCGTTATATGCAGCTAAATGTTTTTCTTTCACCTCACACCTTTATTTAAAATATAATGCAGTTACGGGAAAGAGCCTTCGATTTGCATCCATATTTTATTCTTAAAACATAAAACTCTTTTTATTTCGACCAAATCAAGACAACATTAAAATCTCTCTTAAACCCTCTCCTACCCTTACGGTTCCCCCATGACTGTCCCTGCAGCAACGCAGCCTAATATCGAACCCGGACTATTGAACCAAACACATATTGCTTTAAACCTTTTTGATATAATCCTTAAAACCGCTAACAACCGGGACGAACTTGAACATTCATGGGAAGCCATTGAACAAGATATAACAAATCAGGAAAAGTTGGAAGCTAGACGATGAGAACGTAGAAATCTTCCCTAGTTTCTTATACCGAAGGTTGATGTTACTCTCTCACCCATCTTTCACCTACTTTCGGATGCCTTGACACTGTACTTTTAAGCCTTAGTACAGACTCAGGAACAACAAGATGTTTCTTCACCTCCAACCATACAAGGAGACTTCACTCAAATCCCAGCAGTGTCAGAAACTTTCACCAAAATTTTATGGACCTTATACTATTCTTAAATGTTTGGGTCCAGTGACCTAACAATTATATTTTCCCAATCACTCTAAGCTACATTCTATTTTTCATGTCTCATGCCTGAAGAAAGTGATTGGCACCAAATTCCACACCCAAACCAACCTAAAAGAGTTTGATGAATAAGGTTCCATTTGGCTGCAACCACAAGTTGTATCAGACTAGAGAGAGCGTCAACTCCGTTAGCGCACCATCAAGGGAGTTTTGGTTCATTGGAAGGATACTCCACCAGAAGATGCCACCTGAGAACCGACTACTATTCTGCAACAATTTTCTCATCTTAAGCCTTGAGGACAAGGCTCTTTTTTAAGGGGGAGGGCATGTTAGGTACCTAACCTCTCACATATATAGAATAATATAGTTTCCATGTAATAAAGGCCGACATTAGTTAATAAGACCTAAATATATTTTCTGTGTAATAAAGGCCGACATTAGTTAGTAAGGCCTATTTAATAAATGTGAACAAGTCAATGTAAGAAGACCTAATAGAATCTTCCGATTCTAGAAAGATTTTCCTCTAGAATGTTATTTAGAAGATAGAATTAGTATAAATAATAGTAGGGGGCATGAGAAAGCTTGTCTTGAGAATTATTGTAATAGATATCTACTCTGCTAGAGGTTTCCCCCTCGAAGAGGCAAGCGAACATTGCTTTCTTTGAATAAAGGTATTATTTTTGGTGTTGTTCTTCTCATATTTTGTTGTTTCATTTATATCTATTGAATATTCTCGTTTCTGCATATTATATTACATATGGTACCTTACATGATTGGTTTGGTTCCAAATGGAGGGTCCACCAAATTCCATGACCCATTCTTGATGAGAGCATCATATTCCTTCTGCATGGATTCTTTCCCTTCATCATGAAAAGTGGCTTCTTTTAAGGAAGTCAGTTCATGGTTATTAGATAAATTCATGTCATAATCATATGAAACATCCATGTCATATACATCATTTGAGTTTGAATTATCTACATCAACTCCACCTTGTCTCTAGGACATTTTGGTTCCTGTTTTTCCAACCTCATCAGGATTAACACTTTCAAGTGTTTTAGTGATCCATTTTGGTGGACCTTTCTGAGATGGTCTAGGTTGCTCAACTGATTGAGATGGTGTTGAGATCTCATCAAGTCTCAAATTTTCAATCTTCTCGATCACATCATCCAATTGATCTTCAGGTTTAGATGAAGTGGAAAGAACTTCTTCATGTGGAGAAGATGGTTCTTCGAAAGGAGATTCCATAGATTGACCCAAGATAGGGATCCCCCCTTCAATATGTGGAATCTCATCATCAAATTCATTATATGTATTTACACGAGTGAATCTTTCCAGATGATCAAGCTGCCTCTCAACATTTTCGTCTTTCTTTGTGGATTAAAGAAATATCACATATTTGGAAAGGATTAAATTATTTTTTGTCTCATCGTAAAGACAATACCCCTTGGTGGTATTTGAGTACCCCAAGAAGATGCACTTATAAATCCTTGCATCAAGATTTCTCTTTTTCTCCTTAGGAATCAGGGCATAGTAGGTGGAACCAAAGACCGTGAGATTCCTCACTGAAGAAATGTGGCCATAACACATTTCATATGGAGTCTTGTTCTTAAGAGCATGAGCTAGACACCTATTTTTGACATAAACTGCACATAGAACCGCATCTTCCCAAAAAATCAATTTAACATTCTTGAAAAACATCATGGAACGAACCATACTTAGGAGTGTCCTGTTCATTTGTTCAACCACACCATTTTGTTGGGGATTGTATGGAACTTTGGTTTGATGTTTGATCCCATGTTGGAGAAGGTAGCTTTCAAATTCATTAGATGCATATTATCTTCCATTATCAATGCAAAGAGAGCCAATACGAGACTGAGCTTCATTTTGAATCCATACATGAAAATTTTTAAATGTTTCAAAAGCTTGTGATTTATCTTTCAACAAGTACACCCAACACATCTTGGTGTAATAATCAATAAAATACATTATATATTTATTTTCATTTGTAGAAGGAACATCCATAGGGCCACACAAATCAGAATGAATCAGTTCAAGTTTTCTACATGCTCTGGAAGTAGAATCATGGAATGGTTGTTTGCTATGATTTCCAAGGATACATGCATCACATTGTTTCCCTTTCCTAGGAATAGTAGGAAAACTAGAAACACCATTCTTTTTCAATAAACAAAGACTTTCATAATTGATATGACCAAATCTAACATGCCACAAAAGAATAGATGACATTATACCTTCACTATGATCCGAAAGGTATGCAACATTTTGTGTATGGGTAGATGTCCCATTCAAATTCAACAATATTCCATCTTCCATTCTGGTCATAACAAGCATGTTATCATAATCCTTTCATATTTCAACTTTTCCATTGATCATATGAACAAATTGGCCTTGTCGTTTGATGTGCACAAGGGAAAACAAGATCCTTTTCAGCTTAGGAAGATAAAGAACATTATGTACAATAAAATCTAGGAATCCAAACAACTTGAGTCTGATGGTGCCCATTCCTGAGGGCTTGAGGCTGGACTTGTCTGCAAAATACACTATCCCATCTACATTCTCATTGAAGTCTTCAAAGAAGTCTCTTCGGAATGTCATGTGAGAGGTTGTTCTTGTGTCAAGAATCCGTGCATCTTTCAAATTAGTATATGCAGTGTTAAATAAATATTATGTTACTCCTATATTGTAATGAGAAACAATGTAATGGGAAGATTTAGGTGGATTACCTTTTTCTAGTTCTGATGGTTTACCTTTGTCCTCTTTCTTATTCTGTTTTGTCTTCTTTGATCTTATCCCATGGAAATCTGCAGTTATTTTCTTCACATGTCCCATTTGTTTTGCAACGGGTACAATGAAGATTATATCTATCACCTTGGTTGTGCCTACCCTGAGCCTTTGAAATTATTTCTTCCACGTCCACATCCTCTTTTGCTACTTTCTCCTATGGAAGAATCATGTTGTTTAATCTTGTCTTTGATAAAGGTAAAGAGTCTCACTAGTTGAAGAAGTTGAATTCTTTCCAAAGGATTTCTCATGCTCTGCAACTTTCTCCATCATGGTTTCAAATGTGATGGATTTGATTTGACCACTCGCTTGCAATGATTCAAGGTAGTGATACTATGTAGGGTAGAGGGCCTTAATGAAGGTTGTGAGAGGGAGATAAATATTCACTCCGGTGGCTTCAATGTCATGCTTTATGTGTTAATGTTTATGCCATTATTATAGTTCTTTGCATTTCATTAGATAAGAGCATAATAAGAACAAGATCGCTGAGAAATACACATTCACAAGAGACACACCATTTATCCTGGGAAACCCTCTAGGGGAAGAAAACCCAACAAAAAATTCCTTATCATAAATATCTTATACAATGTTCAAGAGATAACTCAAACCAATACAGAAAGTCCTCCCCAAGAGATGCACCACTCTTCTTCTTCTCCTCTCTCTGGTAATTGCAGCTTGCCTCATAAGAGAAATGAGCAAGTGAGTTGTGTGTTAGAAGTGAGGTGCTAGCCTCTTATTTATACAAGTCTGGCACGTGTGAAAGGTCACAACTGGTAGGGCCGA